>VMDR010000016.1:580357-749018 GCA_007922815.1 Macrotus californicus
CCCCCCCCCCCCCGCCATGATTCCTGCTGGGTCGCTTAGGTCACAGGCTCCATGACACCTGGGGTCCAGGGTGTGCTTACTCTCTGGCTGTGGCAGTGAGGCCGACAGGCTGCCAGAACCCCGTGTGGCCAGGTGCCGGAAGAATGACAACTGAGCCACTCCAGTGACAGAAGGCTTCAAAGCCATTGGGGTGACCGCCAGGTACCTCGGTCACATGGTAGGTCGCATGGGCAGGCGTTTCACTTGTTTATGAAGCTTGATTTTCATTAAATATGTTTTTAAGAATCAAAGCCTTTTTTGCTGAGATTGTGCTTAAGTGAGCTCTGGGCAGCGGGTAGGAGTCTCAGGACAGTTCTGACACTAAGACCTGAAGAAGGACGAGCCAGAAGTCACCGAAGATCCACACGATTCTCTTCCTGGAGTCACATGCCGCTCCTGGTATGTGCAGATGTCCCTAACATCGAATGGCCTTTGAGCACCTTGTTACCTCACCAGGAGGAAATGTCTCCTGTTCTACAATCTGGAACACAAGGAGTGACTCTCCTGAGGTTGCCTGGCCAGGAAGTGGCAGGGTGGGGAGCCGCAGGCCAGGTATCTGAAGCCGGAGCCTCCTCCCTGGCTGTTGGGTGTGTGTGTGTCTGTGCGCACTGATCACTGCACCTTTTCGTCGGGGACCCTGGGCAGAGAAGCCTGGGGACTGAGGGAGCCTGCAGTCAAGTTGGGGCAAAGTAAGTGAAGGCGCCCCTCCCTCCCTGTGTGACCAGCTGTAGACGCCCCCTGGTGGCGGAGCGGATGGCCTGGCAGGACTTGGAGGCAGACGCCCGCGGTAACAGCAGCTCCCAGTGGGTGAGCCCAGGACTGTGCTGAGGGCTCCACTGTCAGTCCATTTGAACCCTTTCCCACATCCCCAGGAGACGGGCACCATTCTGACTTTCCAAGAGGCTCAATGACAGGCCCCAGCTTCTGTAGCTGGTCTGGGGCAGCACCAGGGTCCAGCACCGTGCATGTGCGCCCACCAGTCCCTGTCACTGCTGCCCTGCACGGAGTCGGGTCGGTGTGCGCTGTCCTGTCCACCGAGCACCTGGCTCGGCAGTGCCGTTAGTGCCCGCTCTAGAGACTCCCGGGGGTTGCCTGGGCGTGGTTTCTGTTCCACCACCGAGCCTCACGGTATGGTGCTTTTTCCCTCTCAGTGGCCCATTTGATTCCTGAAGAATTGGTGGGTTCTGCTGCTGTGGTGCTGAGACAAGCCACCGGCAGGGCTGGTGTGCGTTTCTGGGGGAGGACAGGATTGAGGACCCCAACGGAGCTGCCCCGCAGTGCGGACCGGCCTCTATGTCTCAGGTGGTAGGAGATGGGCCATGATCATCTCCAGCGGGGGCCGGGGTCTCAGTCCCTGGGGTAGCAGTGAGGCCACCTGTTCACGCACTTGGGAAAAGGTCCCTTAGAGGAAGCAGAAGCTCTGCTGCGTCAGTGTGGTTTATTAGCTTGTTTTTCCACACTGGCTCAGGTTCAGGTGCAGAGAGCCTTTCCCAGAATCTTAAAACCAAGTCAGCAAGGCCAGTTAAAGGCTGCGCTGCCCCCCAAGGAAAATGCCTCGCTGCTGAAGCCCCAAGCTGGCTGGGGGCAGAGAGGGTTGACCCCCAGACCCCAGGACCCCACCCTCCCTGAGGAGGGAAAGGGCAGTGGTGAACAGGCAGGCAACGTGCTCTGGCCTGCAGCCTCTACACTGGAGCAGTTCTGGAGGCTGGATTCAGAGGATGGGCCGAGAGGCCAGGAAGGGTGACAGCTCGGAGACGGAAGGACGCAGCAGTGGCTGCCTCTGCATGCTGTGAGGGGAATGGGGGCCTAGGGAGCATCATGCGCCCTGGCTCTGCAAGACCTCCAGGATGGCGCGGAGAATGGCGGCGGCTGCCACTGCCCCGGGGTCCGGCTGATCCAGTCGTGCCGAACTGATGTAACTGGCTCTTCCAGCTCCGGCCTCCATGTTCCTGGTGGCCTGGGCTGCAGCTTCTGCACTCTGGGGGGCCGGGGACGAGAGGGGCAGGTGTAAGGATAAGCCACCAGGCCTCTCTCCTGCCATCGACCCTGGACCCTCCTGCCCCAGCTCTGCCAGGACCCTCTGCACTGTCACCAGGGTAGAGAGGTGACCTCGCACCTGTCTCTGGCAGGGCCAGGGGCCCTATTCACTTAGGGGCTGCTATGCCCCAGACATCATGTTGGGGCTATTTGTCTCTTTAGCTTCACAGCACCCTCTGAGACAGGTATTCGTCTCCATTTTTCGGGGCGGAAACCGAGGTACAGGGAGGATATTAACTTGCTCCAAACCTGCTCCCCTGGGTGTCTGGGCCCGGCCTCACTCACCTTGACAGCTTTGGTTAGAACTGGGAACAGGTCAGCCCCCGGGCTCTTCCAGGCTTGCAGCTCCTGTCCTGCTGCCCACAGAGAGTCCAGCTGGACAAGGAGAGGGAGAAGGGAGCTCAGCACAGGCCTTGCCATTGAGGATGGGCTTCGGGGCCTCTATGAGCAAAAGGGGGAAGGGCTGGGCCTGTACACACCATAGTCCTGTCCCCTGGGGCAGCCTTTCCATACCTGCAGGGGAAGAGAACAAGTGGGGTACACTGTAGGGAATCATTTTGGGGGTGGGGGTGGGGGTGGGGACAGGGCCTGGCTGGCAGCAGGTGACAACCACATCACCTAGCCACCCCTGGTCTAAGGCACAGGGCTCTAGCTCACTTCTGCATGGCCTCCAGGCCGGCATCCATGGCAGCAGACCAGGCTGGGAGGTCAGTCTTGGCCTTGAGGGGCTGGGCCGCTGCGGTCAGGAACAGGCCATAGAGCTGGGGAGGACCAGGATTTGAGCACTGGGGTTTGGCTTGGGCCTCAGCCAGCCTGAGACCCCTCCGTGCCAGCCCTCCATCCCTGGGAACTGCCAGCACTCACTGCCCCAGATGAGCCTCCCATCTTCTCTAGTAGCAGGAGGGACAATTTGGAGAGAAGCTGGGCAGGGCTGGCAGGGGGTGGACCCTCCTTCAGCCACTCCTGGATTGCTGCAGACAGAGATGATGGCGAGGAATTCAGAGACCCACCCTCCCAACAGGCCCCACTGCCAGGCAGCAGGAAAGCGCCCTGTGCCTGGAAGAGGCTGAGGGAACCCCCATAGAGAGATTCTGAGGCTCCCTCTCTAGGTCCAGTGTGCAGTCCGGAGGGGAGTGGGACGTGCTGACTGACAGCGACCTCAGCAGCCCCCCAGCAGAAAGGACCGCCTGAACCCCCTCAGCGGGCATCCCCATACCTCACTTCCCTGCTGCACTTTCCTCCTCAGCACTTCGCACTATGATCCTTTATCTTTTGCTGATTGTTTGCTGTTTGTCTCCCCACCAGAACACAAGCCACAAGGGCAGTGGTTTTTATCTGCTTTGCTCACTAGTGTGTCCAGAGTTGAGAGCAGTGCCTGGCCTGTGATAGGCACTAAATACATTTTCAAAAAATGTTTTATTTTGCCCTGGCTGGTGTGGCTCAGTGGATTGAGCGTCAGCCTGTGAACCAAAAGGTCACCGGTTTGATTCCCGGCCACGGCACATGCCTGGGTTGTGGGCCAGGTCCCTGGTTGGGGGGAGTGCGAGAAGGAGCCGCTCAGTGTTTCTCTTGCTTGTTGATGTTTCTCTCCTCTTTCTCCCTCCCTTCCCTTGGCTCTAGAGATAATAAATAAAATCTTTAAAAGAGAAACATCAATTGGTTGCCTATTGTATGTGCCCCTACTGAAGACTGAACCCACAACCCAGGCATGTGCCCTGACCGGGAATCGAACCTGTGACCTTTTGCTTTGCAGGACAATGTTCAACCAACTGAGCCACAGCGGTCAGGGCTACATAGATCTTTCTTGACCGAATGATGCTGGACAATTAAGAACTGTTCATTAGTCCAGGTGAGCCAAGAAAAATAAGAACTACAGAATAAGTTCCCTTTGAATCTGAAGTTATTGTTCACTGCAAAAGGGTACATTTTGTTCTCCAGTACTGACCCTCCCACATGCAGAGTGTTAGAAGGGCCTTTCTCTATGAGGATAGGTGGAAGGGGTGCTAGGTTTTGTGAATGACTGTGCTTGGCAAAACGAAACTTGGCAACTCGCGCCAGCACCCCAAGTGTTTTTGCAATTGTTCTGATTCATGAAATGCCAAAACTTCAGAATCAATGTGTCCTCAGCCCCTCCCTGACCTCAGAGGGGCCCTGGCACCAACCTCTGGCAGCGCGGCTGTGCGTGGTGCCACAGTCCCCATCGCCGGCAGCGCGGTCCAGGGCATTCAGATGTTCCTCCAGGCCCAGTAGGGTACCGCACACCCGTTCCAGCACAAGCACCATCCGCTTCGGGGCTGAGCCTGGAGGGGAGGACAGCGAGGAAGAGGCACGCCTGGCCCTTCTCGCTACTGAACTTGAAGGTGTGGGAGACAAGGGAGTCAGGGCCCCTGCACATCCCTCACCCTTCGGGGCTCAGTCCAATGGCCCGGCCACCTGCCCCCGAGCAGGACTCGGTACCTCCTGCAGCGGTGGAATCAGGGGCCTCCACGGGCTCGGTGGGGGCTGCTCTGGTCCGCTTCCGCCCAGTCACGGAGACCCTGGGCACAGTAGGCCAGGCCGACGCGGTGGTTTCAGCATCTAGTGACAGTAGGATGACTCTCTTAGACATAGGTTGGCTGGCCAGGGTCAAGTGGGGCTGTCCCTGGGGAGGACCCTAATGCCAACTCCCTTAGTCCTATGAGAGCTGGAGAAGGCTGGAGTGGTCAGAAAGGGCCTCTCCATTCACGGGGGGCTGACCGTCATGGTCGGCTCTGGTGGGGTCTCTCCAGGTCCCCCTGGCTCCTTCCAGCTACGAGAGACCCTGGCGTGGATGGCCCCAGGTTCTAGGTCTTACCTATCAGTTTCAGGAGGGGCTCATCCACCAGCAGAAGGGTGAGAGAAAGGCCGGGCATCTCCAGGGCCGACATGAAGGTGCCCACCAGGGCCCGGGCAATCTTGACCCCGCGGCCCTCTGCGATAAGGAAGTATGGACATCTGTGAGGGAAGGTGGGAAGGGCGGTACCTCACCGCCCCCTGTCCCCGCATCCCCCCCCGCCCCATCAGATAAAGAAACAGAGTAAGAGCAAAACAAGGACTTTGGAAGCTGGGGCCCTGAGGTCAGGAGGAAGACGGTCAGATCTGCTCCGGGAATTCCTCTGTGATGCCCTAAATGACCACATTCCTTGGCAAAGTCCCTTCTACAGGGGCAGCTAGGTAATCTAGGTCTCAGAGGCACTGTGCTGAGTACATTATGCTTGCTTAGTCTCATTTAATCCTCATGGCAGCCCACGGGGCAGGCACTGCCTCTCTTACCCCCTCTACAGACAAGGCCCAGGCTCAGTGCTTGCAGCAACTGGGTGGCAGAGTGAGGATCACAGGATGGCACAGGATGGCTGTGCACCCAAGCTCGGGGCCATCGTGAGACCCCCCCTCAGCTTCCAAGAGCTGGAGGGAAGCAGCTGTGGGGGTGGGGAGGTCCCCTGCCAGGGTGGGGCTCACCCAGAGAGCGGACAGCAGTGTCAGCGATGATGCCCAGTTCCAGGAATGACAGGCCACCCAGGTTGTTGACCATCAGCACCACTGAGGAGCCTGGGGGCAGACATGACACCTGGTGAGATTCTCTGGGCTCCCTTACCAGGGGATGGAGGGATGGGGTGTGGGAGGGGAGGGCTGGGAGACAGAAGGCACAGCAGCCCCTCACCGGCCTGCACAGGCACGTAGGACACGTTGGAGGGATTGGTCATGTGGTCCAGCATGAGTGTCACGATCTTATCAGCGGTGGCCATCTGCCAAGGGGACCCAGGAGTGAGCTGTGTCTGAGGCCTTGGCCTCACACCAGCCTGTCCCCAGGAGTCCACCTACCTTTACTCGGTGCACGCCAGCTTCCCCGTGGATCCCTGTGGACAGATGCAGTCACTGCTGACATGCTCAGGCCTGGGGATTTGCTCACTGTGTTTTCTTTACTCAGTGCTAGGCTAGGTGCTGTGTACACGGGGAGTGCGGCTTACATGGGGAACGTGCTGTACATGGGGAGTGCGGTGTACAGGGGGAGTGTGGTGTACATGGGGAGTGCCGTGTACACGGGGAGTGCGGTGTACACGGGGAGTGCCGTGTACACGGGGAGTGCGGTGTACATGGGGAGTGCGGTGTACATGGGGAGTGCCGTGTACACGGGGAGTGCGGTGTACATGGGGAGTGCCGTGTACACGGTGAGTGCGGTGTACACGGGGAGTGCCATGTACAGGGGCAGTGTGGTGTACACGGGGAGTGCGGTGTACACGGGGAGTGCCATGTACAGGGGGAGTGCGGTGTACAGGGGGAGTGCGGTGTACACGGGGAGTGCGGTGTGCATGGGGAACACTCTGTACATGAGGAATGCAGTGGAAATTGGCAGAATAATGAAAAATACACCATTTCTGCTCTTCAGGAGCTGTGGCTTGGTGGCAGAGATGGCTAGGAGCTTAAACTGTAACTAGTTAAGTAGCTTTGACCAGAGGCAGTCATAGTCAAGGAGCACGAGGCCTCTGCCCATTGCTTCAGAAGCACAGGAGAAAGAGGGAAAGCACTGCAGCTGGGGTGGCCTGAGCAGCCCAGGAAAGCAGGGCAGCATTTTGGCAGAGGACCCGGAAGGATGGAAGCAAAGGCAGGGAGGTAGGAAGTGTGTGGAGCCTCACATGGCTGAGGCTGTGGGTATGGATGGCAAAGCAGATAGGAATCAGGCAGGCTGGGCCAGAAGGGCTTCAAAGTGCCCATTTAAAAACACTAAGACCCCCTAGGTGACAGCTCCAGGTAACCTGAAAGGACCAGGTTGATGGTCCCAGGCCATAAGATGTGGGTAGAATCCAGGGAGCAGACCTGGCTGGAACAGGGGTGGCCACCAGCTTACCCAGGCCCAGCTCCACTTCATCAGCTGCAAGTTCAAAGGTAGGTCTGGAGCCAGGGACGCTGCAGGAGGACAAGCTCACTCCCAGGGTTCCTATGAGAAACCAGTTATACACAGGATGGCCCTCAGCTGCTGGCGTCTGTCAGTGCAGCAGGCATTAGGACAGCCCCTTCATCTCTGACGGAGGAGAAACCTGGCTCTGGGGCCCAAGGCTACCAGTCCCCCGATGGTCCCCCAGGGAGACCTTCCCTCTGCCCCTGGGGAATAATGTGGCAAGCCTTCCTACACAGCTGCTGGGAACCTGCTCCCAGTCCCAAGGTCAGCCTCCTATTCCCTCCCCACTTCCCAGTCCCTGGGTTGGAACTCACCCATGGCCTTGGCGACCATGCTCACCCGCTCTGTGATCTCCTCCAGTCCCACGCCTGCCTCAGCCAGGGCACCTGCCACCTGTACCCACATAGAAATAAGCCCCCAATGGGGAAAGAGTCACTGTGGCACTTGAGGGTTAAAAAGAGGCTGGGACTGAGTTTCTAGTTGGCCAGGGGGGCACTCTGAGTACTGCCACATCAGCCTGGCCCGTCATGTTTAGGGCAGAACAGTGCGGCACTGTATTCACAATGCACCTGCCAGGAACTGTGCAGAACCCCAGTGTGTTGGTGCCAGAAGGAACTTTACAAATGGAGCAATGGGCCCTGGGAGGGGAGATGACTTGTCTGATGTCACACAGCTAGCTGATGGGATGGCCAGTTTCCTGATTCCTAGAGTTCTTTCTCCAGGGCATGTACACTGTGCCTCCCACTAATCCACTCACCCATTTATCCATCCATCCATCTACTTACCTACCTATCCATCCATCCATCCATCCATCCATCCATCCATCCATTCATCCACTCACCTAGACCTACCCATCCACTCACCCATCCATCTACCCACCTACTTTTTGCTGAGCATCTAGTATGTGCTGAAATGAAAAAAAAAAAGGGACTAAGTCACAGTCCCTTCCTTGAAGGAACTCTCTCTGGGGAGGGGTTGGGGAAGCAGACACACATAAATTGAACGTTCAGTGCAAGGTGACAAATGCAATGGTAGGGTTCATGGTAGGATATGATGGGAACACTGAGGAGGGGCTCCTAACCAGCTCAGTGCAGTGGGAGGGAAAATCTCCCACATGGGGAGATATCAGAGCTGCCTTGACGGAATAGTAGCAGTTAGCCAGGAGAAAGGCCTTCCAAGGCTGTTGATATAGCATGAGGAAAGCCCCAGAGGTGAGCCGCAGCCTGGTGGTACAGGGAACTGGTACTAACGGAGCATAAGAGCACGGTAAGGGTGATGGGAGATGAACGTGGAAAGTTCAGGGAGAAGGTGCAAGAGTGGTGGGCTCCAGACCAAGGAGCCTGGGCTGATGCTAGGAACCCTGGAGGATTTTCGGCAGGCAAGCAGCTGATGATCAGACACATATTTTCAAAAGACACCTCTGGGGAAGAATGGGAACAGACTGGAAGGGTAAGCAGGAGGAAGGCAGGGAAGCCCAGTGAGGAGGCAGCTGTAGCTACCTGGGCACCAGCAGATGAGCGCCAAGCCAAGGCTGGGGCATGAAGGGCAGGGCTCTGAGGAGGCTGAGTGCTGCGGAGGTCCCAGGGCATAAGCATTCGGGAATAAGGTCACTGGGACAGGGTAAAGGTTGCGTGTGGGGATGGGAAGGGCCTGGGAGAATGCTCATAGGTTGGGCTTAGCTAGGGTTGGGGATGTGAGGCCTCCCTGGATCAGGGAGCACTGGGGAAGGAGTGGCTTCTTAAGGAGTGGGGGTGGGGTGGTTGGAGAGGTCCAGGTACTGGAAGCTGCCAGGAGACAGCAGGCTGGGAGGGGTGGTCAGCCCACATCCTGGTGGGGAGCCTCACCTTGTGTATGAGCACGGTGCCACAGAGGCCCCGCCTGCCGGCCTTCTTCAGGACGGTGAAGGCGCTGTCATCCCCAATGACCACCATCTCGACGGGGATGCCCTCAGCCCGGGCCTGCTCCCTGGCTAGGCCGAAGTTGAGCCGATCTCCAGTGTAGTTTTTCACGATGAGGAGGGTCCCCACTGCAGGAGCAGCCAGTGGGCCCCATCAGTGCCTGCCCTCACCCCACCCCCACCCCCAGCTGGTCCTCCTCGAAGTAGCCCCTCCTGCATGCCAAGCTTACCTGTGCCCACCTGGGCCACTGCCCTGATGGCTGCCAAGATGCTGCCCACTGCCGGGGAGGTGAACACGGCTCCTGCGATGACCCCCGTCAACATCCCCTTCCCTATGAAACCTGGACATGGGTGGAGAGAGGATGCTGGGTGGGGACCTGGGCCTTCCCACACCCCTGAGCTTCATGGGGTGGTGAGCCCCACTGTGCGTTTGGTGCCAAACAAGCACCTGTGCTGCTTTCCATGGATCTTTACTCAGGAGTTATCTCCTTGGACAGGTCCTGCTTGACTTCCCAACTGAAGTTGTTACCCACCCGACTCCATGGCTTGCCGTTCATCTCCCTGCTCTCGTCTTTGTGGCCTCACGGCCTCACTCACACTCCGGAATGGTCTCTTTCACTTGTGGGTTTACCTGGTCACTGTCTGTTTGTCTCCCCAGAGGAGAACAGAAGGTCCATAGGGATAGGCACCTTGTCTGTCTGGTTCATGGTTGCATCCCTAGTGCCCAGAGCAGTCCAGGCACACAGTGGGTGCTCATTAATGTTTGCTGAAGGGAAAGAAGGACTTGCCAAAGGGAGACAGGAAAGGTACAGAGGGTACAAAGCCTGGTCTCAGTTCCCAGGAGCTCTGAAAGAGAGGTCACATGCCTGGCACTGAACAGGAAACAATCCAGGACTGTTCAAGTTGTATGTGAAAATGCAGGGTGGGAATTCAGAAGAGAGATGTTGCTCTAGGCTGGAAGAGTCAGAAGGCTTCATGGAGGAAGTGATGGGTCAGCTGGAAGGCCAGGAGGGTTCACAGAATCACTGACTCTCAGGGCTGGAAGGACCTGAGAAGTCATTTGGCCCAACCCCTCAGTTTTATGAGGTATGGAGACTGAGGCCCAGAGAGAGGCCACAGTTGGCCCCAAATCACTGACCAGTGTGGGAGAGTGGGAACCAGAACCTGGTTCCTGGCTGGCTGGGCTCTGGACCTCCTAGCAGCTCTGATGACCTCCCTGGAGTCCCCATCCACTCTGCTCAGCACCCACCCCCTACCTCTGACCTGGGGTACTCACCAGCATGGGCAGGCTCATGGCCGGAGCCCCCACCTGACAGCAGTGCCACTCGGCCCCTGAGGCTGTCCAGGTCAGAGCGGAGGGCCACACGGTGGCCCTGCAGGAGCTGCAGGTTGGGGTTGCAGGCCACCAGGCCAGCAAGGGCATCGTCAGCACAGCTTGCCACCGAGTTCACCAGCTTCTTGGAGGTCTAGGGGGACAGGCGCGAGGAGGGGGTTTTAGGTATGCTCTGGCCCCCACCCTGCCCAGTCACAGAGCTATGGCCAAGACCCCTCTTCCATGCCCACTCAGGAACTCCAGGGACACACAAAAGTGGGTGTCATTTTGTTAGGTGGTTATTTCTATGAGTTCTCTTCTTAACTTGTATCTGTTTATCCTTTGCCTAATTTATGAGACGTTTTGGACCATGACTTAAACGTATCCTGAAGAATGGCTTCAATGCAAAGGAAATGGGACGGGAACGCTGAGTACAAAACATTTAATCAGACTGAGGCCCAACAGCCCTTTTCTGTCAAAGGAGGAGCAGCCCCAGGCTGAGGCCAGGGGGAGGGGCCAAACAGGCCCACACCCACTTGTCCCATGTGGACCTTTGCCAAGGGCCAATGGTGCTGCCTGAGCCTGTTGCAGTGCCAGGCACAGGGCTCGGTGCTGTGTGTAAGGACACACATAGTAGAATGCTGGTCCCACCCTGATGGAAAACACAGAGAGATCGTTTCCACATGCTGTGCGAAGGGCTACACCACAGAAATGCCCACAGGGGCACAGAGGAGGGACCTCAGCCTCCTCGGCGGATCCTGGAAATCGCTGTGAAGGGTAAGCAGGAGTTAGGTAGGTACAAGGGAGTGAGGGGCACGTAGGGCAAAGGGACATTGCAAGTAGAGGTAGAGCGTATGCCAAGGTGTGGAGCTGTGAAATAGTACGGCGGCTGGGCCAGGAAGCGTGGCAGAATGACCTGAGCTACCAGAGACCATCAGGGAGAGGCAGGTAGGGCCTCAAGCAGATGAAGGCATCTGGCCACCCAGAGCCTCAGGTGGGAGGGTCATGGGCAGGCTGGCCTGGGAGCTATAGCTGAGCTGACATGGGGGTGCGGGAAGAAGGGGGTGGCATGGGGCTGGAGCAGTTAGGGGTCTGGGTTCTGCAGGCTCCAGCACCTAGGCTCCAATCCCATCTGCCTCCATCAGCTGTAAGAATTCAGTGAAGACACCTCACCAGTCTGAGCTTCAAGTCTTCCTCCGCAAAATGGGGATTTAACAGGGTATATGCCTGTCATATAGTAAAAATTGAATAAAAGGGAGCTACTTCCTTTTTCAAAAAGCTGGAGCTAGCTGAAGGAGGTTTGCAGACCCAGTGCAGCTCTTGCTTTTGTCCCAGAGAGTGCCACCTGGTGGCCTTGGGGGCAGCCTGCAGCTGAGCCGGGCCCCGGCAAGGCGCCTTTCCAGAGGCTCCTTCCTGAAGCCTGCAGGCAGCAGGTCTTTTGTGAAAACTTCGATCTTCCCTGGGTCTGGCAGGGCCAGAGCCAAGCCACCTGCTTCAGACAAGGAGACAAGCCCGGGTCAATAGGGAGAGAGCAGAGTAATAAGTTTGCTGCGTTCCCAAGCAGTGACTGAGGGCCAGACTGCCGGAGTGCTTCTGCACATGTCTCATTTAATCTTCCCACCAACCCTGTGCAGGAAAGATTAGCCTGATGAGGAAACTGAGGCACAGTTAAGTGACTTTGCCCAAGGTCACACAGCCAGCAAGTGTCTGGGTTTGCCTGACTCCAAAGCTGGCTCCATTTTGGCCTTACCATGCAGCTTTCCCCAGGGGCGGACGGGAGACTGGGAGTGGCAGAGGTCTTGCCCTAGGAAGGGCATGGGCTTGTAGCTCTCAGAGCCTACCAGGGGCTGGATACGCAATGAAGTTGTGATTGGTCCCAACTCCAAGCCCAGTCTTCGGCACCAACACTCTCTGAGATGGTGACCCCTTGCCATCATGGACAGCCTGTCCTGCCTGGAACTTGCGACCATTCCTATACCAGAGTCAGAGGAGGGCTCGGGACCAGGGCCATCCCTGGGTCCCAGTGGTCTGAGGGAACAGAAAAGGAAAGGAAGTTGACTAGGCACTGTGCAAGGCCCCAAGGCTCTGGTCTGATAAATACCTCACAGCCACTTGGAAGCAGGCCTTAATCTGCCTCATACTGCAAGGAGAAAGAGGCTCAGAGAGGTCAAGTCTCTGTAAGAGGTCACACAGCTGGTCAGTGGCAGGCTGCAATTTGAACCTAGGTCTGTCCAAGGCCTGCTTTCATTCACATCAGATCTAGAGAGGGCATGGAGCAATGCTCAGCAACACTGAGCTTCCAAAGTATAGTTTCCACCTAGGGGACCAGCCACATATGCCCAGGCTCAGGAACAGGCATGAGGTCCTTCATGGCTGCTTCTGTGACCGGTACAGTGTCTATTACAGATTAGGTAACTGTTAATGTTCTAATCTAAAGACAGACCCAGAACAAGGGCAGATGGACCTTGGAGGGACTCAGAGGCTGCAGCCCCAGGTGTGGCTGGGACTGGCTGGGAAATGGAGGGAAGCAGGAACCAGTCCCTGAGAGGGACCCTCTCTCTTACCTCTCTGAGCCTTAGAAGGCATCTCTTGATCAGAGTGTAAGAAACTCCAGCAAGCCCAGAGCTGGCATCCCCCGATCCCTACTACTCCAAGCCAACAATGTCCTTCCCCAACCCTGGTCCTCATGAGACTTACCATGGCGAGGCCAGAGGATGGGCAATCCTGTGGGTGCTCCCTGGGCCTGAGCACAGCGAGAGGGTGGCAGCAGCACCTGCAGCAGAGGGTAAGGATACGTGCTCCTGAAGGCACTCACAGCCGACTGGCACAATCACGCTTCCAGGGCCCTAGTAATTAGGGAACTGCCCCAGACTTTGATCTGAGTCTAAATTCCAGAACGTGAGCTGGGAATGGACGAGTGTGGGGCTGACCAAGGTTCACACTTGCACCTGGCTGCAGAAGACAGATCTGTCCACGTTGGGCACAGGGCTGCCTTTATGCCCCAGAGTAGCACCCATGTCTCACAGGGGCAAAGTGACACAGAGTAACTTCATCTCTTCCGTGAGCATCACATGTACTGAATAAGTTTACAAAGTTCTTCACACACTTGAAGGCAACTGGGCCTGTGAGCACATTTTACTTCTGGGAAACGGACACAGAGAGCTCTAGGGACTTGTTCAAGGTCATGCTAGTAAGAGCCAGGACTTAAACCCATGTCTGTTCTTTCTACAAAGCCTGTGTTCTTTCTACAGATAATCCAATGCCTCCAAAGTCAGGCAGAGTCCCTGGTGTGGGAAATAACACATGTAAACCCCAAAGACATTTTAGCTCCCCTCAGTTCAGCCTGGTTCAGAGGTGTCTTGGGAGTTATGCAAGGTCGTGGGCTCACTGTATGAATCTGCAATGCAAAGAATCCAAACCTGGCTCTGCGCCTAGCTCTGCCTCTGACTTACTGGGGGGGGGGGGGGGGGGGGGCTCAGGTAAACCAACTCCGCCGAGCCTCAGTTTCCTTGTCTGTAAAATGGGGGTTGTGTCCTCTGTGGAAGTCTGGAGGTGCTCCAGACCACGTGGTTCTCCTCCCCCTCCTCCTGGCTGAGCCTGCGCAATACGGCGTGGCCTGCAGTTGCAGAGCTAAGTGTTTTCCCGGGTCATTAAGGTTCTCACTGGGGAAATTCGGGTTTTGTATTTGAGGTCAGAATTTGTACAGCAATAGAGGTACCAATAATGCTGGGCAAGTGGCCTGGTGGGTCCTTCGAAGTCTGAATAAAACAGTTCAAAGGGGAGAGGTGAACCTCCTGGTGTTTCCCCCACTCTCCAGGTAAGGCGGGGTGACAGGCCATTCTAGGGTAGTGAGGGTACCGACGGGGTTTGGAAGAACTGGGAGGGCTAACAGGAGGGAGAAACGGACCTTGGCTCTAGTCTGGGAGGGGCACAAATTGCTGTCACTTCCCTTCCTTTTCCAGGCCTCTGCAGTTCTTCTGGTTCCAAGAGAATGAACACCCGAGGGCTCTGGAGCAACGGAATGGGGGGGAGGGAATAAGACGGCCTGGGTTAGGGTGAGGGTCGCGGACAGGGGTTGAGGTCGGCGGGTCAGCGCTGACGGCTTTGGGGGCGTCTGCGCAACTCGCCCACTCACTCACTTCCCCACCACCAACCCATATGACGCCGCCGCTCCACAGGGACCCACAACAGGCGCTCACATCCGGGTACTCGGGCTCGAGCGGTAAGCGGCGGGGCGGGGCCTCCGGGGGCGGGGCCTCCTTTGATTGGCCGTCTGTGGAGCCGTGAGTCCTCCAAGAGGGCCGGTGAGGCCGTCCCGTGATGCTCCGCGCTCCGGCCGCTCTGGCCTGCAACGTGTCTGCGGGGCGGAGGCAGCGGCCGCGGAGTTCGCCGCGCGGGCAGGGCTGCCTGTGTCTTTGCTGGTGTCCATCTCTCTGTCGTTGCTCTCGAGTTTCTACAGGCCGCCCCAGTCCTCGACATGTCGTACAACTACGTGGTAACGGCACAGAAGCCCACCGCCGTGAACGGCTGCGTGACCGGTGAGTCTGCCTGGGCCGGAGACCCCGGCAAGGGACGGATCTGGGGGTACCCCGAGGCCTAGGGAGGCCCGCAGCCCTTCGGGCAGCCGGGCGGGCCCGGGCCGGGGGAATGGAGGATTCGGCGGCCGAGGATCCTCTTCTAGTCCACGACTTCAAAGAAGCTGCCTCCATATGCGCCTTTTGGGGCTTAAAAGCTCGTTCGAGGGTCTCATTAAGTCCTGGGAGGTCACTTGGCCTCGAGGACAGGCACGGGCCCCGTGGGACAGAGAGCGAAGTGAGTGGTTGTGGTGTGTTGCTTGGGCCTCCAAATTGGCCTCGTGTAGTCAGGAGAAGGGGCGGTGGTGATGGCGATTTTGGGGTCAGAATTTTCTTGTGGGAGAGTCTGGAGGGTGGAGGGATGTGAGGAATACCCGCACTCACCCGGAGCGGGACTGGAGTCGTCTTTGCCAGGGGCTGTTTACACCACGGAGCTGCTGGAAAGGAAGATTAGAGTGGCCCTGCCTAGTGCCGGTTTTGCCTTGTTGACGGTGAAAAACATCGTTAAGGAGACAGATGTCTTGAACCAGGTTTTCAGCAAAATTAAGATGACCTCCAACTTGTGTGTTTCTGTAAATACTAATTATGATCCCAGAACAAAACAATTGTCAGTTCGAAGTGGTGAGAGTGTGGACGGGGGGTTTCGGTAGACTGCTGGGAGGGCAAGCCGTCTGGACAAAGCAGTGTTTTGTTATAAAGCTCTGAGAAGTTTTCTCATTCAGCCTGGTCTTTGTGGTATAGATTTTGTGAAAATGTAGAGAAGGACTGCATAGAGATAAGCACTTTCTCAGCATCGCTTCATTAGGGGATAAGTGTGCCCCTGCAAAAGGAAAGGGGCATTTGAGGGCACAGGGCCATCTGAAGGGTTTTTACAGTCGTTGTCAGTTGAAGGACATGCTGCTCTTAAGCTCGGTCCAGTTTCCTTAGTCTGATTGGAGCAGTAGCTTTTCATGAAATGTATGAAGCAAGACTGCGGTGCTGGACTTGGTGAGAATCGAGGGAGCTGGAGAGGAATATGAATTAAGTGAGAATCTGGATTGTTTTTAGAAACTGCTCTGGCTTTAAAAGTTAGAGTATCTGTTCTTTCAGGGCACTTTACTTCAGCTGAAGACTTGAACCTGCTGATTGCCAAAAACACGAGACTAGAGATCTATGTGGTCACGGCTGAGGGGCTCCGGCCCGTTAAAGAGGTGGGCATGTATGGGAAGATCGCTGTCATGGAGCTCTTCAGGCCCAAGGTAAGCGCTCTGGGTTGGGCCCAGCAACAAAGATGGTTTTATGTTTTGGTTTTGTTTTGTTGTTTAAATCGTTGCTTGGGATAGGTGGGTTAAGGCTGAGGGAGAAACTACCCCTTTTGAATGGCAGACTTTAATTTATATTCTTCTTGAACAAGTTTCCTATAAGTGGGAGAAATTGATCAAGTCGACTTTTCTAAAGAGGGGAAATTAAAGAAGTTTGAAATGTGGGTCACCATACTGTGGGTCATCGTGGCGACTGGGAGCGTTGGCCCGAGAGTGGGGCAGTCCTGGCTTCGTTCCTTATTAATTCCAACCTTGGGTGGCAGGCAACCTCTCACAGCCTTACTTCCCCATCTGCAAAATGGGGGTAGCAGTATCCAGTTCCCTGGGTTATTGTGAAGACTAAAGAACTTAACAGCACAGGGCCTAGGACAGAGCAAGCAGTCATTCTTATGTTAACAACTGTTAACATCGCTATTATTATTTGGATGTTTTCATTTAACTAGCCACCGCATGGCTTCGTTATGTCTTCACTGAATCACTGAATCCGACAGAGCAACGGGTTCAACATTTTGATTTTAACCCTTAGAACAAAATACATTTTGGGGTCTGTGTAAATAAGTAAGACTTTGTAGATCCATTTTAGCTTTTTCTCTTTCTCCAAATACTTGGAGAAGATTAGAGGGGTCATTACATTCATCTCTCAGAATTAGAATGGAATGGCTGAGATTAGCTTGATGTGGAAATTGCTGAAGATACTGTTACGGAGAGCAGAGAAACGTGGAACCATGCAGCTGAGCACTGACGCTTGCCAGCGACCAGTTCTGGCCTCCTGTACACACCCTTAGAACGTGTGTGTGCTCTACGTCTGTTATGTACTCATTGGATTTTTCTCTTCAGGGAGGAAAAAAAAGTTCTTAAAGAAATGAGCATGCTTCAAGAGTGCTGCTTAGAGGCTGGACGGGAACTCCTGTTTTAAAAGAACCCTTTTTTTGATAGTGTAATGTTGGTTTCCAGGGGGAGAGCAAGGACCTCCTGTTTATCCTGACGGCTAAGTACAATGCCTGCATCCTGGAGTATAAGCAGAGTGGTGAGAGCATTGACATCATAACTCGAGCCCATGGCAACGTCCAGGTGAGGTGGCTGCTTCAGGCTGATGAGAGTGTCCCAAGGAGGGCCGTCATGGTTTGAGGAGGAAAATTGAAGTGCTGGGGGCAGCTTTCTCTACATTACCAGAGGACCAAGGAGAAAACACTAAGGGTTTGAGCTTTCATGAGGAAAGGACTTCTGTAGTTTACTCAGAGTCCAAGGGGCAGGGCAAACGATTCATGGAGTTCGGTGCTTTACAGAAAGACACACACTGACATTTGGGCTTCCTGGCATGTCACGTAGACGCCACCGCTCCCAAAATCATTCTGGGAAAGTGGTGCCTGGTGGCCTCTGTTGCTCTGGGTTTTGAGGTTCTTCCCTAACCCCAGTTTTGCTTCTCAGGACCGAATTGGCCGCCCCTCAGAGACTGGCATCATTGGCATCATTGACCCCGAGTGCCGGATGATTGGCCTACGACTCTATGATGGCCTTTTCAAGGTCATTCCACTGGACCGGGACAATAAAGAGCTCAAGGCTTTTAACATCCGCCTGGAGGAGTTGCATGTCATCGACGTCAAGTTCCTATATGGTTGCCAAGCACCTACCATCTGTTTTGTCTACCAGGTACCAGACTGGGAGGAGAGAGAGGGAGAAGCTGTGTGGTTGGGCACAGTGGGAGCCCATTTTGGCTACCAGGAGGGTAGGTGGAAGTGGGCAGTGTGTTTGTCCTGAAATGTTTTGAACAACATAATTAATGTGCTCAGGTTTTGGCTGTGTCTTGAGTGGAGGAGCACTTATTGTGGAGGCCGGAAGCTCTCTGAGGCTTGTAGCAGGTTTGAATGCTGAGATTACACCCTGGTTATGGGCCTTGGAGCTTTTACAGGCTGACCCAGTTTATTTTTTCTTTGTTTCTTACTGGCATGCCAAGGGATTAGTAAAACTTGGCTGGAGAGAAATGATCTGGAAGTTACTTTTACAAGCAAAGAGGAAAATGTCTTGATGGTGCATTTATGTCTTCTAAGAAGAGGTTGGCATTTTACTCAGCATTCACTCTCTGGTGACTTGCTGGCTCTTGATTTCTATTTTAGTCTATGCCTAAAACTTCAGCAGAGCTGATCGTGGGCAGCTGTTCTCTGGGCCAGATCTGCTGGGGGTGGGGGGACAGGGAGGCAGAGCACTCGGCTCACATGCCTGTGTCTTGGTAAAATCTCAGCCTTCTAACAAAGGGCCATGCAGCATGAAGCCACTCAGCTAGCGTGTCACTAAGTGAATGACAGAAGGACACAGCCACAGTCCTGTAATGGGTACGGGTGTGAAGACACTGGTAGCTGCGTCCAGTGTTGGAAATACACTGATGCATAACTCTTTGTAGGGTTCTCAGTGTCACTGAGGTGCTACAGTTCTGAGGCTGGTTAGAAAAAGTTCAGTTGAATAAGGTTGAAACTTTTGGGACATCTTTTTAAAAATCACTTTTACAGTACTTTAGTTATCAGAGTTGAAATAAAAACTTAGAATTTCTCTCCCTTTTTCAGTTTTGTAAATACATATCAGGTCATCGAAACATTGATGCTGGTTGTTGTGACTGCCCGTCTGCAGCCTCACGTCCGCCAGTGTGAACAGTCTTTCCGTTTCCATATGTCTCAGGAGGCCCAAATCCAGACTTTTTGTGAAGTTGAGAGTTACCCCATTATTGATGGGAAAATCGAATTTTCGTCAACTAAAAATTACTTCATCCGTTTTTGTGTCCAAAATTCCATTTGACTGATGTTTAGCACATGAAAGGTAGTTAGGCTGATAGTCCCGGCGCTGTAGCAGTCACTGAGGTGTGGTCCCTGCACTGGAAAACATTGCCAAATTCCTTTCATAACTTCCCAGACCCTGGCCTGGCCTTTGTGAGGCCATCCCCTGCCGTCAGGATGGAGCCGTCCCGGCCTGCTCTGTTACCGCAGGAGGAGGACAGCTCCAGGACGCAGCGGCCGTGACGCAGAAGGAGGAGGGGATGGAGGGGCTGACAGGGTCTGGCCGACTTCAGAGGAGTGCTGTGTTGTCTCCTTGCCGTCTCATCAGGAAGCCTTTAAGAATTTGTCACACGGATTTTTTAAAATTTAGGTGTATGCAGCTTCTGAGTGTCTTTTTCTCTTTAGCTATTTTGTAAGTTCCTGTGGCCAAGGAATATAGAATATATGTACTTTCCATGCACACGTGCGCACACACAAGTTTACATGTTTACCTTGTGTCTTACAGTGATTAGTGCAGCGTGACAGTTTCCTTTTTTTTCATTCTTAAACCGTTATTGGTTGCTTGGATTGTTGGTGACAGTAGGCCTCAGTGACAGTCCACCCAGTCACAGGCACGGTCACAGGATAAGAAGCCTGGCATGACAGGATTGTCAGATGCTGAGTGGTCGCCACCTGTCGCTTCCAGGGCCCCTCTCCTTCCCTGAAGGCTAAACCCTTCCATCTTCTGCCACCTAGGACCCTCAGGGGCGGCACGTGAAAACCTACGAGGTGTCTCTCCGGGAGAAGGAGTTCAATAAGGGCCCTTGGAAACAGGAAAACGTAGAGGCTGAAGCTTCCATGGTGATTGCAGGTTGGTTGGAAGCTTCGGGAAATTTGCCTCGGCCTCGGGTCCTGGCCAGTTTCCTGTTTCCCTTCTCTCCTCACCTGCTCTGCCCCGCCTTTCAGTGCTCAGGTGCTGTCACACGTCCGCCGTCTGGCGCTCCCTGCGCCTCCTCTCCAAATGTTCTTTCCTTCGCTTTTTGCCCTTTCGGTTTTGGGGACTGTCTTGTTTTTCACTTTTCCACCAAAAGTATAGTTTTTCTTTATTTGGCGTTAACTCTAAAACAGATTGATTTACAGAGTGGCATACGGGAATTCGTTTCGTTATTTTATTGCTGAGCGTAACCTTTAAAAAACCGAAAGGACCCGATAGAGCTTAGCTTGTCCGACTCCTTTATTTCACAGATGAGGAAACAGGGCCCGAGGGACTTGTCCGAGCCTGTGCCTGTTTGATGAGCGTGGGCTGCGCTCCAGACCTGTGTGCCCCTTCTCTGTGCTCTTGCCCCAGCGTTGTGCTGTGTGTCTCAGCTGGTACAGAAGTTGTAAAACCCTTGAGTGCACATTGGCTCTTCTAAATGGTGGCCCTCATCACGGGTGAGGTTAAGCTAAGGAATAAGGAGAAGAGTAAAGCTTTTAGTTTGGAAGGATCTGAAGTGTAGGAGAGGAAAATGGCGAGAATGCAGTGGAAGAACACCGAGAAGACTGTACCTTAGGAGCTCAGAAACACCAAGAGTGGTGATAAAATATCACCAGGGTTAGGTAGTGCCAGCCTGAAATTTCTCAGACAGAGATCTCAGAGGAAGGCCATCGTATTCCGTGGGCCTTGGTGTCTTTAAGAATAATGGCTATCTTCACATTTGCCTCACGCATCTAGGTCAGTGCCCTTGCTGTCGCAGGATTGGGCAGGTCCGAGGGCGGGACCCTCTAATGCTGCCCTTTCTCCTGCAGTCCCAGAGCCATTCGGAGGGGCCATCATCATTGGGCAGGAGTCAATCACCTACCACAATGGCGACAAGTACCTGGCAATCGCGCCTCCTATCATCAAGGTGAGCAGCTTTCCTGTACGTTTTTTTCCTTCTGTCTTTTTCCCCTTTCCCCTGGTTTTTACCTTGCTCCTCTCTTTGTCCCCGTTTGTCAAGAGGAGATGATGCACGGGTGTCGGTTGTGCTGCTCAGTAAGTCACTGAGATCCCATGTTGTTGCTGGGTTGGCCCGGTTTTGTCTAAAAAGACCTTGCTTGCTCTGAGAGAGAGAAATAATAAAACAGGTTTACCTTTCCATTGACTGGGGCAGCTTTAAGAAGGGAAAAATTTTGTGAATTCTTTTGAGTATTTTCAGGTCTCACATCATGTAAAGTATAGTAATATGTTATATAGACTTAAAAAAAGTAGTCATAAAAATTTCAAGCCTTAAAACTTTAAGTCATAAAAATTAATGACTGGAATAAATAAGTAATACAGTCTGTGGTAGCATTTATGGTCCAGTGAATAATTAGAGCTGCTTTCTATTCTTTCTATTCCTATTTGCCAGGAGAATAATATGTGAATAAACATTTTAGGTGTATTGAACTCAGAAAATTGTCCTAAAATAAAAATGTCCCCGTTTCAATCACACATGTAATGTTAGCTGAGTGGATTTCTTGCTCAGGCAATGGCTGAGTTTAATAAGGGAGTGGTTTTCCCTCCGGTTGTGGAAGACACTCAGTCTCCATGATGGTGTCCTCCCTCTTGGCAGCAAAGCACAATTGTGTGTCACAATCGTGTGGACCCCAACGGTTCCCGTTACCTGCTGGGAGACATGGAGGGACGGCTCTTCATGCTGCTTTTGGAGAAGGAGGAACAGATGGACGGCACTGTCACCCTCAAGGATCTCCGGGTGGAACTGCTTGGAGAGGTAGGGCTTGTTCCCACTCTGCTATGTTCTCCCAGGGGCCTAATGACCCCCTGTGTGTGGTCCCACATGACAGCTGGGAGTTACATTTTCTGGCAACAAATGGTCATTCTTGCCCTAGAAGTTTGTTTTTGAATGAGTTAGATGTTGAAGAATCTCAGAGGCAGCTCCACACTACCTCAAGCACTTTAAAAGAAAGAAAAAAAGGAAACAAACAGAAACAAAAAGAATTAAAGATTAATCTAATGCTGATACTCATTTCTGGGAGGAGATTCAAAAAAAAGTTTAAGAATTACGCAGTGAATTTGAGAGGTTTCTGATTGTTTTGAGGAGACTGGCGCGGTTGGGGATTAAAGTGACCCTTTGGAGTAGGCACCTTCAAGATAAGTTGCAGGGTTTCCTGCTATGAGCATGTGAAAAAGGGAGGGTCGCAGGCGGCAGAGACTTAGGGACGCTTTCCAGGGCGGCTGGGGTTAGCGGTGGAGCACTGTCTCAGCCAGGACCGCTGCGGGTGTGCGCCCTCCCAGCCCCGGGCTGTGAGGTGGGCCGGACGGTGTCTGGGTTCTGGGAGGAGTCCCCTCTGATGCCCTCCCCGCCGTCGGCTCTCTCCTAGACCTCTATTGCTGAGTGCTTGACGTACCTTGACAACGGTGTTGTCTTTGTCGGCTCGCGCCTTGGTGACTCGCAGCTTGTGAAGGTGAGGAGACGATTTCTTCTTTGTAGCTGCTTTTTCGCTGGCTTCCCTGCTGCGTCACCAGGTTTCTTTCGTGTTCAGTGCCCTCAGCATTTCTTCAGTTCATTCATATCCCTGCTGTTCGGCTCTCTACTTGGTTGATTGAGCATCCTCCCCCGACTAGCTCTTTGTCCTAAAAGTTCGTTTAGCAAATGTGTCAGCCTGGGTGCTGGGTGCTGTGGACAGTGATGAGCAAGACCCAGCTCCTGACTTCAAAAGGTCATAGTTTAATGTACGGGATCCCCTCTAAAATAAGAGAATTTTGGACCTGTGCAGAAACATGCATGCAAACACTTTACATTAATTTCCACACTGCTTCATTAGAAATCCCTGCCTGGGGTTAGTGGGTCACCTGTGGCACAGCCAAGTTCCTTAGTCAGCGGTCCCCTTCTAGAAGCTCCAGTGGAACACCAGAGGGCAGATCCAGTAGGACTGAGGGTTCCTTCGGGGTGAAGACTCTTTTGGGATGGGTCTGTTGGGAGTGTTACATGACTAACATTGTTTTTTCTTTTTAGCTCAATGTTGACAGCAATGAACAAGGCTCCTATGTAGTGGCCATGGAAACCTTTACAAATTTGGGACCCATTGTGGACATGTGCGTGGTGGACCTGGAGAGGCAGGGGCAAGGGCAGGTAAGGGGGTCATCCTGGAAATGGGCAGTTTGGTGTGCCCTTCAGACTGTGTCCTCCTGGGTTTGCCTGTGCAGAGTGGGGACGCGCCCTGAAGGTCACTTTAAGAGCCTTGCTCACTAATCCCGCTGGTAGAAGGGTAGCTACCATTGACTGAGTGCCTGTCTTGGTCTGCCAGGCACTTTATATACATTATCTGTAATTGCGTGGGCACCCAGACAGGTCGGGATTCTTGGCCACTTCAGAAGTGAGGAAACTTAGGGCTGAGGAAGAGTAAGTAGCTTGTCCAAGGTCACATACTAGTAAGTGGCAGACGTGTCTGCTTCAGGTCCTAGGGTCTTTCCAGTAAAGTGGGTTCCAAGGGTGGAAGCAAGGTTGGTAGGAGAAAAACGGGGAGCTCTTTGCTTTTTGGACTAGGCTGTTCTGTCTGCTTGGTATATTTGAGGGACTTTGGAGATCCAGCTCTGCTAAGTCTGCGTTCTCAAACCTACCTCCTAGTGAGGGTCCTTGGATTTAGGTACAGCTAGTGTACTTTCTGGGCGTCAGCACGATGGCCCCAGGCTCTGGAGGGGGTTATTTAGAAACCTTTTCTCTCCTTGCAGCTGGTCACTTGCTCTGGGGCTTTCAAGGAAGGTTCCTTGCGGATCATCCGGAATGGAATTGGAATCCATGAGCATGCCAGCATTGACTTACCAGGCATCAAAGGTAGCCTTCTGGTGGGCATAGGATGCAGATCTTACTTGAATGACCTTGGTGTTTGACTTTGTACATGTGTGGGAGCTACAGAAAAACAGATCAGACGAAGAGTAAGGAAAGTCACGGTAACAATGAAGTGATAGAAGCTTAAACACACTTTAGCATAGAAGTTAACTTAAAAAGAATACTATTGACCAAAACTGAAGAATGAAATAGAGGAACGAGGAGGAAAAGAATTAGATGTTAAATTTAATGTTGCTTACAGGGAACTACAGGATCCCTACAGCAGGGCTGTCAAACTCATTTTCACCGGGGGCCACATCAGCCTCGCGGTTGCCGTCAAAGGGCCGGATGTAATTTTAGGGCTGTATGTTACACAGTCCTAATACAAGGACTACACATTCATACAGTCCTAAAATTACATTCGGCCCTTTGACGGCAACCGCGAGGCTGATGTGGCCCCCGGTGAAAATGAGTTTGACACCCCTGCACTAAAGAAAATGGGGACAGAGGATATCATAGAAAGGTATAAGTAACTTGTAGAACAAAAATACAAATCTTTTTCAGTTCCAGGAGAACTAATGTAATCAAAAAGACTAAAGAAAGGCTGCATAATAGGAAAGTTTGATAGTAAACATAACCCAAGGTAATCTGATAAAAAGGACTCCGAACATGTGTGAGCACCTGTATCTCAGATCGGGGACCTGACACCATAGCAGTAAATGTAAAGGGGCCAAGTTCGCCTGTGACGAGAAAACGATGATCAGATTGAATCAGTAGGCAGAACCAGTTTAAAGCAGTGTAGAGGAGGCACATCTAAAATACAGTAATTCCGGGTATAAAAACCGGAGGATGGGGACAGAAAAGAAACGGGTTTATGAATTAGCAAGGAAGAGGTCTTGCAACCGCAGAACCCAAGAGAATCAACTGAAAAAGCTGTAGACAGTAAGGATTCATTAAGGCAGCAGAATATAAAATTAATGTACTGAAATCAGTAACTTTTGGTTAAAGACAATTAGAGGGTATAGTAGAGTGAAAGGGGCCATTTGCAATAGCTGTGAAAAGGCAGCATGCCAAGGAGTACATCTAACAAGAAATGTGCAAAATCTGTACATGGAAAACGTTTAAAGTACTCTTGAAGGATTAAAGGGTAGATTGATCAAATGAGAAAGGCGTACGTACCAAATTCTCATAAATCGTTATGAAGCTGTTCTGTCTTTGACTGTTTATGTATATTTCTCAGTAAAAGTATCAATAGGTTATTTTCCTTGATGTGGACAAGCCAAAATCCAGATGAAAAAAGGAAACAAGAAAAGCCAGGAAAACTTAAGGGCCGTGGGACAGACTACCCTTACCAGCTACTGAAACATACTAGTGAACCTTAGTAACCGAAAGAGTGGTGTTGTGAACAAAGAGTCTCGTGGGCAGACTCAGAAGCCCAGGAATGACAGTTATGTGTGGGAGCTTCGTGTGTGATCGTGGTGGTGTCTTGGTTCCGTGAGGTCAGTGTGGCTGTTTCCATGGCATTGGGAGAGCAGTCACTTGGGAATGATGAAGCAGGAGCCGTGTTGCGTCACGTGTACCTTGCTGGGATCCAAGGGACTGGACACTTACTGTGAAACATGAAGCAGTACGAAAGCAAAAAGATAAAGTCTGAGTTCCTTTCTGATTTTGGAGTGGGGGAGGGTCTTTCCAAGCATGACTTAAAGTACAGAAGCCAGAAAGAAAGATCGATAACTCAACATAGAAATAACACACTTCTGCACGGGGAGAAACAAAACACCATAAAGGTAGAAGAAGTGGGAACTAGTTAAAACATGTCATCTTCTAGCCAAAGGCCTAATCTCCCTAACTTACAAAAAAATTTCTAGAAAGATCACCAGATTTTCTGTCCCCAGTTTGACAAAGGACGTGAATGGACAGGTAACAGGCTTCCCGTTGTATTAAGAGATGCAAAACAAAACGAAATAGTGACGTCACTCTTCGCCAGATGACCAAACCCAACGGCTCGGCAGCACGTTACGTTGCTGAGGCTGAGAGGAAGTGAGCGTGCTCGTTGGCAGCACCCACCAAGACCACGGCTGCGTTTAGTGAATTACCTCGAACCCCAGCTCTGGGCATCTACCCCACAGCCCTTCACCAGTAGAAAGTGACACGAGTGTAAGATTATTCCTCGTGGCACTGGATGTCGTTGCAAAGTCCGCTGCAGAAGTGTCCAGCAGTGGACTAACTGATAAACTGGCCACGTGGTTGAGCACTGCGCAGAAATCAGAACAAGGGGCCTCTCCGTTCTGGTAGGGGCTCAGGCATCTGTGAAGTGAGAAAGCGAGGTGCAGAACAGTATGCAGTAGGCTGTTTTATGTTTGTGTTTGCCTGTTTCCTTAAGTTACAGAAGTAAATTGAAGCCCTGGCCGGAGCGTGGTCCCAGAAACCGAGAGGTCTTGGGTTCGATTCCCGGTCAGGGCACTGCCTGCGTTGTTGGTCCAATCCCTGGTTGGGGTGCGTGCGGGGGGTGGCCAGTCGATTGTTTCCCACATCGGCGTTTCCCTCTCTCTCCCTCCCTTTCCCTCTCTTTAAAATCAATGAGCATGTTTTCAGGTGAGGATTTAAAAATAATAATAATACTAAAAATAAACTGAATTATTAACCAATGTTGCCCCAATAAATTTAATTAAATAAAAAATACATTGGATGGACAAACTACAATAGAAACTGTCCATGATGACTTATTTTAGGGACAGATGGGAGGGAGAGGTATAGGTGTGAGACTTCTGTTACAGGTTTTTTTTATAAAGATTTTATTTATTTTTAGAGGGGAAGGGAGGGAGAAGAGAAGAAGAGAAACATCAATATGTGGTTGTCTCTCATGCACCCCCCTACCAGGAACCTGGCCTACAACCCAGGCACGTGCCCTGACTGGGAATTGAACCAGTGACCTGTTGGTTTGCAGGCCGGGGCTCAGTCCACTGAGCCACTCCAGCCAGGGCTCTGTTACATGTTTTAAAAGTAAATTTGATTTTGAGTCATGGTGATGTAGAACCTGAAATCAAATGAAAAACTTTCAAATACCAGGCTCGAAACAGGTTTTAGAATATCTGACTTCTTCAGTCTTAATGCCAGAGGGGAACATGGTGTGTTTTCAACTCAGGATTGACTCCAAATTTCCTGCTCTTCCTGTGGGGTCAGGCTGGCCCTCCCTTAGCTGTGTTGGTCTGTGCTGTGCATCGTAATCCTTATCTTTGTTCCAGGCCTGTGGCCCCTGCGGTCTGATCCTAGCCGGGAGACTGATGACACTTTGGTGCTCTCTTTTGTGGGCCAGACGAGGTAAGATGAGTCTGGTGCCAGCTCTAGGTGCTCATGTGAGGGTGGCAAGAGGGCAAGCTGGCTTGGCTGACCTTGGCCTTGTTCTGCTGCAGAGTTCTCATGTTGAACGGAGAGGAGGTGGAAGAAACCGAACTGATGGGTTTTGTGGACGATCAGCAGACTTTCTTCTGTGGCAACGTGGCTCATCAGCAACTCATCCAGGTAACAGCTGAGAAGGGGGCAGCCACATGTCCTTGAATTTGACCTAAATGTAGGACAGAGCAGCACCAGATTTTGTAACAGTCTGTTTTTGTAGTTCTAAAAACAATGTTAAAGAGTTAGAAAAAAAATAAGTTACTGATAACCCACTACCCAGTGATAACAATTTCATAACTCTTAGCTTAAGAGTTATTGCTTCTAGCTTTGTTTCCTCTGCAAAACATGTATTGTTTGTTTATGTTTTCTTTTATAGACTCAGATTATTATTATTTTATACACACACACATTCTGGGGGGGAACTGTTTCAGCACTAATTACATCCTGTCTTCTGAGACACACATTTCCCCCTTGTTCTACCACTGACGCATACTTACTGGGAAAACAGACAAACGCAGGAAGAAGAGAAACAACTGGTCATCCATGTGTGCCTATTGGCAGCCCTTTCCACGTGTTGCTTGTTAGACCCGGAGCTCTCAACGCCATTCGGACTCTTACTTTAAATCTGTCTGCAGTACGGGGTCAGATAGCCCTTTGGCTCTTGTGAACCCTGAGAGCCTGTTTTCCAAGCAGCCTCCCATCCCCGGCAGTGTTTTTGTGTTTGGAGCGACCCTTTGCTCTTCGGTTCGCACACCCACCTCGCCTTCTGAGCTCTACTCCATTCCAGCCACAGCCAGTGTTTGCGAGTGGAGAGCAGGCAGCACTTGGCCGACTGGGGGCTGTTGAACCGCCGTTCCCATCTTCTCGTCCGCTTGGTCTTCCTTTCAGCCAGTGGGCGATGGCTTGCTAAATAGTGGCTTCCTGATTGGGCAGTGGCTTACCAAAGGCCCTTTCTCCTTAAATATCGACTCACCTGTGATAGGTAGGATGAACTGATACAATGTCATCAACCGCTTTTTGTTTTGTTTCTGTGATGAAATGCATTTATAAAACATGTCAATACAATTTTTATTGCCTTTACTAAAAAATTTTAAATAATTTTAATCATTTGTGCATAGTTGAGAACTTGGATATTAAAGAAGTGTTAGAAATGTCATATTATTACATATCTAACATAATCTTTTCAAGCCTTTTTAATTTCCTAAAAGTAAAGATAGGTCATTTGTTAGTATCATTTTCTTAAAGAATGCATTTTTGCTAGCTAATGTAAACACATTTTTTTTTTTTTTAAGAAGTTTGGGCACTTTTTTTTAACCCTCACTCGAGGATATGTTTATTGATCTTAGAGACAGAGAGGAAGTGAGAAAGAGAGAAACATCAGTGTGAGAGAGAAACTTTGGTCAGTTGCCTCCCGTACTCACCCCAGCCATCAAACCCGCAACCGGGCGTGTGCCCTGACTGGGAATCGAACCTGCAGTCTTTTTGTGTGTGGAGATGCTGTTCCTACGAACTGAACCACCCGCCACGGCTGTGAACCCATTTCTAAGTACTGTTCATGGCTGCATTGACAGGGGCAGTAGAGACAAATAGTAACTGTTAAGTGCCTGCTGCGTGCCAGGAACGTGACACTTCTCACCCAGCTTTCTGAGATGGGCGTTCCCATTACCTCACAGATGATGACCGCGAGCCTGAATGTTCACCTCCCTTACCCAAGGTCATCAAATTAGTATGTGGTGGGCTTCAGGTCTGTCTGGCTTGAAAGTCTGTCTTTCCATTTATATGCCTGTAAGTATTAGTCTTTGGAAGGGGTTAAGAATTAGTGTCCCCTTAGCCTTGGCCTCGGCTGATGGGTTGCCCATGAGATGGCAAGACTGTCGACATCGTGCTGAGGTGTGTATGAGCATTGTGACCTCGGTAATTTCAAATGTTACAGATATCTGCAAAGTGAAAATTTAACAAGGTTATTCGAAAAGTGCGTGTCCTTTTCAGCTCTAAATTCTGTGTTTTACTGCCTTCTGTAAACGCGTGTTACAAAAAGTTTCAGCGGCCGTCACACAGTTTCATGAGGAGACACTGTAGTATCTCGTGGCTCCTGGGGCTCATTTTGCTGTGGCCCACGGCGGTGTATTCAGCCGGAATGGCTCATAAGTTGACTTTATGGCCAGGGAATTTTTGGATGATATCTGTGGAATTAATAATGTATGCTATTTTCAAACGTATCACTTTTACTTTTTAAAAAATATATATATATATATTTAGAGAGAGGGGAAGGGAGAGAGAAAGGGATAGAAACATTAATGTGTGGTTGCCTCTCATGTGCCACCCCACCCCTACTGGGGACCTGGCCTGCAACCCAGGCATGTGCCCTGACTGGGAATCGAACTGCTGACCCTTTGGTTCGTAGGCCGGAAATCAATCCACTGAGTGCCAGACTATGAAGCAAAGGGTCACTGGTTCGGTTCCCAGTCAGGGCACATTGCCTGGGTTGCAGGCCAGATTCCCAGTAGGGGGCACACCAGAGGGAGCCACACAATGATATTTCTCTTCCTCTCTTTCTCCCTCCCTTCCTCTCTCTCTAAAAAATAAATAAATGTTTAAAAAGAAGAGCTGGGATATTTTAGAGGTCTCATTTCTGGGTTGAGAACTGCTGGACTGGTAAGTCACAGGGTCTCATGCGGCCAGTTCCTTCCCACAGGGTGCAGTTGAGCTACCCAAGCCTTGATCAGAGTGAAGCAGGCCTTCCTTTTTTCTGGTTGTAGGTATGCATGCTGTAAACTGCCTTAAGCCAGTCCTCTCAGGGCTTCAGCTAGGAGCACGGCAGAAGAGGACTTCGTAGCTCATTCTTAGGGCTCTCCTAAGGCATGTGTGAGCACTCCCCCCCTCTCTCGCGTGGGTCCCTGCAGGTCCTCGCAGATGTTGCATTTCTTTCCCTAGATCACTTCAGCATCCGTGAGGCTGGTCTCTCAAGAACCCAAAGCCCTCGTCAGTGAGTGGAAGGAGCCTCAGGGCAAGAACATCAGTGTGGCTTCCTGCAACAGCAGCCAGGTGGTGGTAGCTGTGGGAAGGGCCCTCTACTACCTGCAGATCCACCCTCAGGAGCTCCGACAGATCAGGTGTGTGCCTGTCTGTCTGCACCTTTCCCTCCCGTGTTCTCTGGGACTCCTTTCATGCTCACCTTCCTTCCGCTGCCATATTCCTCTTTGTTCAGCCACACAGAGATGGAACACGAGGTGGCCTGCTTGGACATCACACCGTTAGGGGACAGCAGCGGGCTGTCCCCTCTCTGTGCCATTGGCCTCTGGACAGACATCTCAGCCCGGATCTTGAAGCTGCCCTCTTTTGAGCTGCTGCACAAAGAGATGCTGGGTGGAGGTGCGCATCTTCTAAGGGCCTGGGTTGGGATCAGAGGCAGAATGTGGACAGGAACTCAGTGCGCCCTTTCCCACAGAGATCATTCCTCGTTCCATCCTGATGACCACCTTTGAGAGTAGCCACTACCTCCTCTGTGCCTTGGGGGATGGGGCACTCTTCTACTTTGGGCTCAACGTCGAGACAGGTGAGAGTGCTTTTTGAGTGAGGGGCTCTTTGAACAGCGAGGATTGGAATTGCAGGGCTCGTAGCCTGAAGGTGCTGCTTTGGAGCTTTCAGTAACCCAGCTGCTTGTCCTCTCGACCCCCTTCCTCCTCTGGACGCCGCTCTTCCTGTAGGCCTGTTGAGCGACCGCAAGAAGGTTACTCTGGGCACGCAGCCCACGGTGTTGAGGACTTTCCGGTCTCTTTCCACCACCAACGTCTTCGCGTGCTCCGACCGGCCCACCGTCATCTACAGCAGCAACCACAAGCTGGTCTTCTCCAATGTCAACCTCAAGGAGGTGAACTACATGTGTCCCCTTAACTCGGACGGCTATCCTGACAGGTGGGCCTCTTTTTCTGTCTTCAGCGAGAGCCACGGATTGAGGGCATCGCGAGGTTTCCCCACCCCTGCCCTCCAGCCTTTCTCCGGTGTCGCAGTCAGGAAACAGCTGCGGCAGGAGGGGTGGAGCAGAGGTTCCCAAATCTGGCCGCCCGTCCCAGTACCTGGGACACTTTTTGAAGTAGGGCTGTTGTTGACGACTCCTCAGACCCTGCCTCAGCAGATGTGCAGTTGGGCTCGAGGGTCTGTATTTTTAGAAAACCCCGCAGGCCGTCCAATGACTGAACTCCTGATTTAGCCGTGACTGCGTGTCCCCCAGGCAGGAGCTGGCAGAGAGTGGCCCCTACCAGCAGTCACAGCACTGCCTGAAACTCGTTAGACGTGTGAGGTTCTGGGGGAGCATCCAGCTGACTCTCGCTAGGCTGAGAGTTAGTTCTAGAGCTGTGCGTGAGCTCTACGTTTGAAAGCTGCTAAATCTCGGACGAGGCCCACGCAGGTCAGTCGGGTAAAATCTCTGGGTGGGACCAGGTGTCAGAGTTTTGAAGTGTCCCAGGTGGTGTTCAGCCGGAGGGCTGAAGTTGAGAAGCCCTGCCCTCTGCCTTGTTCTCCTTCCCCTGACGGAGGCACCGCCTCGAGCCCTTTCCTCCCTTGGGTCTACTCACGCTAAACCCAGACCCTTCTTTCCAGCCTGGCACTGGCCAATAACAGCACCCTCACCATTGGCACCATCGATGAGATCCAGAAGCTGCACATTCGCACCGTTCCCCTCTACGAGTCTCCCAGGTGAGGCGGGGTCAGGGAGCAGCAGGGCGGTGACCTGGGAGTGGGTGGAGTGGCTCCAGACTTTGTCTGAGAGGCGCTGCTGTTCTGTCCCTGCTCTGCAGGAAGATCTGCTACCAGGAAGTGTCCCAGTGTTTCGGGGTCCTCTCCAGCCGCATTGAAGTCCAGGACACGAGTGGGGGCACCACTGCTCTGAGGCCCAGTGCCAGCACCCAGGTGAGGGCAGTGGACAAACACAGGTGGCGCTAGAGCGGGGGCAGGCTTTTCTGTAAAGGGTCGGAGAGTAAATATTTTTGGCTTTGCCTGCCATATGGTCTCAGCCGCCACTCACTCCTGCCCGTAGGAGAGCGGACATGAGCCGCAGGTGGCACAGCTGGGGTTGCAGTACAGTTTTTACTTCGAAAAGCAGGCAGGAGCTGGGTTCGGCCCCCTCGCTGCAGGATGCAGGAGAGTTTGGGATACTGGGGGCAGGCAGTGATTGAGCGACTCGGTAGCTTTACCAGGTGACTGATTCCTTTTCTCTCATCGTCAGTTTGGGGACTTTATAGCGTGTGCGTAATGGGGACAGCATGGCATGATAGTTAAGAGAGTGGAACTTGGGGTCTGACAGAACTGGCTTCAAGGTTTATGTAGCTAAATGCGTGACCTTGGGCAAATCTAAATTTCAATCTCATCTGCAAATGATAGCGATAGGGACCATGTGGAGTCACACATCATGGGGACAGTAGCTGATAGTCTTACTCCATGTGTTCTCTGCCTGTCTTTCTCCCAGACATCTGGGAGAGGGCTTTTTCCCCAATCCGGAGTAGACGGTCTTTATAGTTTTTATGTGAAGCGCTCCCCCGCCGTTCCCATTGGGACAGGTGGGGCCTGTCATTTCCTTAGGTATCCCGAGTTCCTTGTTAGCCTTGCTTGATTGACGTGGCATTGCTGATCTAATGCTCTTTAATGACCCTTACGTTCTTGTGGTGTTTTGGACCGCTGTGCCAGTTCCACAGGGGATTTAGACCCCTGTCCTCGGTCTCTGTGTCCTCTGGAGCCTCTGCTCTCTGGGCAGCACTCGAGCTGCCAGCCCTCAGAGTTCTCGTTCAGACTCGGTGTCTGCCCCCTGATCCTGTCTGTTCAGCCCCTGCCGCTCCTGGCACCCGTCCTGCTTTCTCGAGGGTGACGCGTGTGCCTTCCGTTCCCAGGCCCTGTCGAGCAGCGTCAGCTCCAGCAAGCTGTTCTCCAGCAGTACAGCCCCGCACGAGACCTCCTTCGGGGAAGAGGTGGAGGTGCACAACCTCCTTATCATCGACCAGCACACCTTCGAAGGTGCGCGTGCGCTCTTTCTATCGCTCTATACCTACATTCTCCCTAACCCAGGCTGTTCTGGGTTCTGATAAATTGCAGAATTTGGTAGGCACAGTGATAGATGGCCCTCAGAGGAGAAGAAAGGAGGGGTGGGACCTCCTCACCCCTCAGGTGAGGCTGGTGAGGGGGAGTCTTGGAGACAGGAGCAGCAGAGACGTGTGCCGTCACCACCTGTCCTCTGTCTGGAGCTGAGCTCTGAGCCTCAAGTGCAGGGCTGTGAGTGCATGGGGGTCACCAGCCATCACCCCTTTCCACTCTCCTAGTGCTTCACGCCCACCAGTTTCTGCAGAACGAGTATGCCCTCAGCCTGGTCTCCTGCAAGTTGGGCAAAGACCCCAACACATACTTCATCGTGGGCACGGCCATGGTGTACCCGGAAGAGGCGGAGCCCAAGCAGGGTCGTATTGTGGTGTTTCAGTATTCAGATGGTAAGTGGACATGGTCTCCAGCTTTTGAAAGACTTGAAATTCTGAGAGAGTAAGCAGACTTTTAGGGTTTAGAGCCTCAAGTGAGCAGCAGTAGAACTCACATTAATTGTTGTGCATGAGACGTTCTGTTCCCTCCTCTCGAGCTGCTGGTGATCTGAATGTGCTTTGGAGTAGGGGAGCAGAGGCATGCCCGGCCTAGCATGGGTTTCTTCCTTTTCTGCTCTTTGACAGGCAGGAGAAGGGGGAGAAGTGAATGATGGGTAAGGGAATCTAGTGGCTGGAGTAAGAGTGACGAATCCTGGATTTATTTTCCACGTGGTGGCTCAACCATTCAGGACTTCTTTCCAGCTTGAAAACTTTGTGTTCATGTCTGTATCTTTGCTCATCTCCCCTACCCGGCGATCTTGGATCAGAGGGCCAAGCTGGGCCAGTTGTCTCCATCTTAAGAGACAGATCTGGAGTTTCAGGGTGGGCAGGTCTCGGACACTGTCTGGAATCACTGCACACCACCCTGAGGCCCACACTGCTGGCGGTGGCTAACCTCAGTGTGCACTGACTATATTTCTGCTCTCAGAAGAGTAGTTTTGGGTAGGAGTTAGAGCCCGAGGGGGAACCAGAGGTTCTTTTGATTAGTGTAGGCTCATAAAGAAGACTCAAGAGTACCTTTTTCTCCCCCAGGAAAGCTACAGACTGTGGCCGAAAAGGAAGTGAAAGGGGCCGTGTACTCTATGGTGGAATTTAACGGGAAGCTGTTGGCCAGCATCAATAGCACGGTGAGGCCCGTACCGCTTGGTATCTGTGTACGTACCTTAGGTTGCACACCGTCATCCACAGAGCATGTCTCCCCTGTGTTTCCGGGGGTGGCGTGTGTCTAATTGTAAGGGTGACAAAGTAATGGGGGAGGGGTGGAGCTGGGAACCTGGGAGGCTGGGGCTGGACCAACTCTCAGACTTGGCTCTGAGACCCTCCATGAGTGTCAGACCCTAAGGGCTTGTGGGGACTGAGAGGGTGAGAGCCACAGTAGCACCTGCTCCAGGAGGCTCCTGAGCGCAGGAGCTCCTGTCCTTGTGGAGTTGGGGTGCACAGCCCTCCCAGTACACAGGTGTATTCCCCACCCGGAGAGCGCTTTGAACCCTGTAGTTCAGGGGTTTTTATGGAGACTTCATCATGCAGGCACGGTGTCTTACTAACTCGGTCTCCAGCCCCCGTTTCCTCCCTGGAGGGTGGGCAAGGCTGGAAGTCATAAGCTTCTAATCCCGGCTTGGTCTTCCTGGTGACTGCCCCATTCTGGAGCTACCCAGGAGTCACCGAGAGTGGCCTTGTTAGAACCAAAGACTCCTTTCTATCACCCAGAAAAAGCCAAGGGATTTGGGAGCTCTGTGTAAGAGGCTTCTGGTATCCATATCACGTAGGAAATCCCAAGGGAAGTGGGGGCCGAGACAAATACATATGTCACAGTGGCGACATCGGAGGTTTGGTTTTGGATGTGCTAAGTTTTAGTAGTTGTCCCAGTGAAGATGTTGGATAGGCAGCTGGATGAGGGAGAAGAGAGATGAGAGTAAAGGGAGGAGGGTAGTAGGGTTCGTTCAGGGAAGGCAGGACAGGAAAGTTTCAGCTTCTCGAGTTAGGAAGTGCGGGGGCACATTTGCTGCTGGCGGGAGACACCTTGGAGAAGAATTGCTGGAGCCGTGGTTTGACAGGCAAGGGGTGGGGTGGGACCCGTGCCCGGTGTCGCCCTTGGGTGCTGCAGGCTTTGGAGCTCTCTTCTGGTTGTGTGCATCTTCTGTGAAGTAGCTGGGGAGAAGGGGAAGAGGGGAATGAGAGGCTCGAGGAGAGGGGAGAGGGTGTGAGCTTGGTGTCTCAGGCCCCGAGGAGCGGCGGACCGGGAGAACGGCAGCTGCTCTCAGTGAGCGGGCTCGTTGGCAATGAGACCAGTCGTCCTGGGTCCTGGTTTCTCCTCAGCTGTAGCTGGAGAGTAGAATCCTATCGGGGTCAGGGTTTGTGGGGTGAGCATGACCCAGGGAGAGAGCGGGAAGGGAGTGGAGCGTCTGTAAGAGAAGTGTGGCAGTGGCCTTGGAAAGGTGAAACTGAGCCTGGGACATTCTGGAGTTCTTTTTGATGACAGGCTCTAAGGGGTGATCATAGGACAAGGTAAGTGGGAAAGAGGGGTCAGGCAAGGTTAGAGGTCAGGGTGTTGGAAGGGTCTTCTTTGGGTGAATATCAGGGTCACCTAGGATCACAGCACGTGTGTAGGAGAGTAATGGAGTGGGTGGCGTTGGGAGCGGTCTGGCGGTGTGGGCTTCGGCGCTGGCACCTGCACGGGGAGGGGGTGGAAGTCTGAAAGGGCAGGCCAGGAGGTGCTTGGAAGGCTGTCCTTCCTCCAGTGCCAGTGGTATGAGGGACAGCGTGAGAGCGAATAGCCAGGTGCAGAGGGCCACGGGGCCCTGTGATAAGACCTCCATTTCAGCTGGAGTAGTAAGGGACCGGCCAGAGAACAGGTTGCCTGGGACTGGTGTCAGCACGTCCCAGAGGCTCCAGTGAGCTGATGCTGGACGGGGAGGGCTCAGGTGTGAGGCTGGATCAGGAGCTACTGCCTGGTCCATTGGTGTCCCATAGAAACGTCACAGGAGCCACAAGTGTGCTTGTGCACTTTCTAGTGGCCACGGGAAAAAAGTAAGAGGCAGGGGAAACGCACTTAGTAGAGCTAAAATACTATTTAACGTGTAATCATTGTAAAAATTATTAGTGTGATGTTTTACTTTTCTCATACTATGACTTCAGGGGCCGGTGTGTGTTTGTTCACACTCACAGCACATCTGTCTGGGCTAGCCACGTGTCAGTGTTTTGGAGCCCCATGTGGCTGCCACCCTATTAAGACAGCGGAGGTCTAGAACCTGTGCGGTTTTGGTGGCATCTGACCTTGGTTGGGACTGTTGCCGTGGCAATAGGAAGGCTGACCGTGGAGAGGGAGCAGTGGGCTGCGCTGCCAGCACCGTGTAGACCTCCCACTCCTCTTCCACTCTCCACGGTCGGAGACGTGTAGGCCCAGCAAGGCCGGGTGCACACAAAGGTGGGGACCCTGCCGACGGAGCTGTGGTAGCCACTGTACTTACTGTGAATGAGTCTTGGAGGGCACAGCTGTGGAGCTCGGGCTCTTTGAACACATCTCGAGAAATCATGGCCTAATATATTCTGTCCGGGAGTTTCTGTAGGTGCGGAGGCCGCAGGTGGGGCCACCTGGACCATGAAGGGTCTGCCAGGGCAGGCTTCTCCCGGGAGTGCGTCTTTCTCAGACTGGGTTGTGCCAAACACCTGTTCATCTGTCCGCTGATTTTAAAGCATCTCCATCCTTTTGGAGATGTGGCTGTATGTACCTGAAGAGACATCGCAGTGGAGAAGAACCAAATTCTATCTTGGGTGGAAGGGTTGCCACCGACTCTAGCGCGCTGGAGCCCTGTGTTACGTGACAGTGTTGCCAGGGGACTTGCCCGTCCGTTTTCCCCGCTCACGCGGCTCCCATCGAAGGTTCCAGGAATGAACAAGTTTGAAAAGGGTGTGACCAGGCGTTTTGTGGAGGAGGCAACCTTGGAAATTGGAGATGGATCTTCTTTCTAGAAATACTCTGTAGATCTGTCACCAAACTTCAGTCACAAGCAGCCATCTTTTGTCACGTCCGCAGTAGTCCGTTAGTAGTACGCGAATCACTCTTGACTTAGTATTTCAGGACTCGTCTTTCCCGCTCGCTCACTGTGTGTGAAGGGAAACTGTTAGTGCGATGTGCTCGTTCTGCTTTCACAGTTCACAGATACATGTGAATACTGAACTGCCCGTGCAAGTCCCTCATCAGACCGCTCCCGGCCCATGCGCACTCCCCTTGGGGACTGGCACTGCAGCAGGAGGGGCGAGGATGGGTGGGATGGCCCGGCGAGAGGGCTGGGCCGGCGGGCTGAGGGAGACGCCTCCCTTCCACAGGTGCGGCTCTATGAGTGGACCACGGAGAAGGAGCTTCGCACCGAGTGTAACCACTACAACAACATCATGGCACTCTACCTAAAGACCAAGGGCGACTTCATCCTGGTGGGCGACCTCATGCGCTCTGTGCTGCTGCTCGCCTACAAGCCCATGGAGGGGAACTTTGAAGAGGTAGTGCGGGGGGGGGGCTTCTCTCTCGCTCAAGCCACGACCCTGCCGTGTTTCTGGGGTGGTGGGGCAGTGAGGCCCAGCAGGGACAGACACGTTTTCCCTGGAGCAAACACTCTGCATTGAATAAGGGTTTTTACAGCCCTCACCCTGCCCCCCATGTTGAACTCTGAGCAGGCTCCATTTCTGGGTCACTGCAGCCAGATGGGCTCTGTTCGCCAGACATGGGGGGAGAATGTCTCCAGAGTGGCAGCTGTGGAACCCAGGCCTGGTCTGCTCAGGGCTGGGTCTCGGTTTCTGGCCAAGAGAAGACAGGCCCAGAACTGGATTCCGTGCACGCTGCTGATTGAGTTTATTATGTGCACCTTGTTTGTTTTAAGATTGCTCGGGACTTTAACCCCAACTGGATGAGTGCTGTGGAGATCTTGGATGATGACAACTTCCTGGGGGCTGAAAACGCCTTCAACTTGTTTGTGTGTCAGAAGGACAGGTGAGTGGCTGTGGTGGGAGAGGTGGGTGGGCTGGAGCCCCCGGGTCTGCGGTGGATGAGGACATTGGGTCCCCTCTCAGGCTCAGTGCCGCTGTTCACAGAGGTCCAGTTTCTCCCAGAGAGAACCAAGGCCACACAAAGCAGCCTCTCCAGACCAGCTCCTCTGCTGTGGGGTGTGTGGGGTCACCTGGGAGGCTCGGTACACGGTGTCCACTGTATGTGGTCCCCGTGGGGGCAGGAGATTTGGGTAGTGAGTTTGTCACACTGCCTTTCAGCGCTGCCACTACTGATGAGGAGCGGCAGCACCTTCAGGAGGTTGGTCTCTTCCACCTGGGCGAATTCGTCAATGTCTTCTGCCACGGCTCTCTGGTTATGCAGAATCTGGGCGAGACTTCCACCCCCACGCAGGGCTCAGTGCTCTTCGGCACAGTCAACGGCATGATTGGTGAGCGTCCCCCCTGCTGGGCACACTCCCTGCAGCCTCCTCCTTCAGGTCGCCATTCTGAGGGAGCTGGGCATTGGCAGAGGAGGCTACCATGAGCTGGCTCCTCCTCATGCTGCTTTCCGGGGCCATCTTTGATCAGAAATGCTCGCTGCGGGCACCGGAGCCCTCTGCTGCTCACGCTCCCTTTGCTTCTGCAGGGCTGGTGACCTCACTGTCGGAGAGCTGGTACAACCTCCTGCTGGACATGCAGAATCGACTCAATAAAGTCATCAAGAGTGTGGGCAAGATAGAGCACTCCTTATATCCTTCCAGGGGCTTCCCTTTGCCAGGCAGCATGTTCTGGCACAGGCGGGGGGCTGCATGATGCCCAGCTGCTTCAGGAAGTGTCTTAAGTAGGTTCCTGTGGGAAGCAGACTTTTTTCCTTTTTTTTAACTCATAGGAAAATTTAAACACAAAATAATAGAATAGTATGATGAATCCCTATGTACTTATCACCCAGCTTCAACTGGTTGACCTTGGAAATGTACATTATGTTCCTAAAATGTGTGCCTCTGGCCTTCCCGGTGTTGCCTGTCAGTCAGGTTAGATGAGAACATAGGAATGTCTTTCAGAGATTTGTTGGGGGCAGTAGGGCCTGAGGATCCTCGCTAGAGCGGCCAGCGGAAGGTGGGGAAAGTAAAGAAGCTGAAAACTCCAGAAGTGCAAGGATCCACCTCCCTGAGGACACTCTGGATTCAGGTAGCACTGGAAGTGTGTTTATTACGGGAGATTTAAAGGTCCTCCCTGGGCAGAGGCAGGAGGGGCTCCTGCGTGCATCTGTGACAGAGGTCACGCTGCTACAAGCAGGGTGGCCTGCTGCAGCCAGGGAGGAGGTGTCGCTTTTTCTGACCAGGAGGACTTTGGGCGTGTCTCTGGTCTGCCTGAGCCCCACCTTTTGTTTGTAAGGACAGGGTAGACTTACAAGAGTGGTTCTTCCCAGGCATGCACATCCTCTTCATTCACCTGGAGCACTTGTAAACACCCGCGGAGGTGTGTGGGTATTTACAGGTGCTCCAGGTGAATGGCCTGGACTTTCAAAAACATTATTTTGAAGATTATCCCTGTTGAGAACCATTGGAGCAGGTAATAATTTTACGTGTCTCAATTCCAAAACTGTCTAAAAAGCAGAGAGATACTTAGTTGAATCTGTTTCCTGTTCTCACACTGACTGCTTCAGATTGTGGTCCCGAGCAGAGGCGGGGGCAGTGAGAGCAGGGTACTTCCAAGTAAGTGCATGTTCCTTAACTCACCCGTCCACCTGGAGGTCCTTTCATACTGAGCGAAAGACGGAACCGGCCACTGGCTTCATCGATGGGGACTTGATTGAGAGTTTCCTAGACATCAGCCGGCCCAAGATGCAGGAGGTTGTGGCAAACCTGCAGGTGAGCTGTGCGGCATTCGGCTCTGGGCTGGTCACACAGGTTTACTGCAGGGCCGGGCACGCCAGGAGGCCATCAGCACTCCAGGTGCCTCCCCTCCTGGCTGCCCAGAGACCAGTGGCCCTTTTATGTGTTCTGCTGCGTGGGAGGGTTGAGTCTGAGGGTGAGGAGAGGGAGCTGAGGCTTGGCTCCTGGGTGCGCATCAGGCGCCTGGCACTGGATGAGCAACGTTCCCATGTGACCCCTGTGCTTCGGCAGCGAGGGCACACTGGGGCCTGTCTGGGCTCTCGGGCAAACCCACAGGCAGGCGGGAGGCAGGGCCGGAACCACAGGGAACGGAACTGTCTACAGTGCTGGCGTTTGGGGTGTTGCTCTCTGGAGACGGTGCCCCTGGGGAGCCCCCTGGGAGAGAGAGATGTGCCCCAGGTGGCGGCTCGGAGCCAGCCCTGCCTTCACTCGACCTTGCTGACCTATGCCCTAAAGGAGAGGTGCAGGTGTCTGGCGAGGACTTCCTCCCTGCCCTCGGGGTCCTCACCACCTTCCCTCCTTTCCTTGATGCAGTATGATGACGGCAGCGGGATGAAGCGAGAGGCCACCGCAGACGACCTGATCAAGGTTGTGGAGGAGCTGACGCGGATCCATTAGCCAAGGGCAGGGAGTCCCTCCCCCAGATCCTCCCAGAAGGCTTTGCCCTCCTGCCTCCCCCCCACCCCCACTGTCTTCTCGGCCACGGGAGAGCTTTCCCTAAGCCAGCTGCCCCAGAAGCCACAGTCGCCTGTGTGGAAATGGGGATTTCTTAGAACTAAAACCAGCTCACTGGACACCTGGGAACAGGCTGAAGGGGAAATCATTTTCTCCCTAGATTTTTATCAGTCTCGCATGATTCCAGCCATCACCTGGGGCTACCAAGCCTTGACTGGTGTCGAGCTTCTCCTTCCGGGGAGGGATTTTGCAGCTCTTTGGCTGAAAGGAAGCTCTGTGTGTCTCACTCATGCATTGTCCTCTGCTATCTTTTTATTTAGGTTGGGGGTGTGGGGAGGTTGTGGGGAGAAGGATGAGGGGCGGGAAGGGTTCTCTGTCTTTGAAGTGAGAGCTCCCTTTTACTTTTTTCTGTTGCCTCCGAGAGCTTCGGGTCTGGAGACCTGACCACCAGGTGTGGGCTGCCAGAGCACAAAACCTGGGGATGGCGGATGAGCCCTAAGCCGCAGCCTTTTTGTCTCTGGGGAACTGCCTTCTTCCGAGAGAAGGAGGTGGGTGGACGTGAATTGGTGGTTAGTTTCTGAGTTTTACCAAATAAAAGTAGAATCTAAAGAAGGAAGATCCATTTGTTTCTGCTCTTCTTCCGGCTGCCCAGCACTCTAGCACCCTGGTCATACCGCGCCCGGTTTCCTGCAGCCACTGCCCACGTTGACAGCAGCTGCTGTAGTCGCTTGTCGCTGCTGCTGGAACAAGTCCTCGAGCTCGCTAGTGAGATGATGTCTGCACCTCTCCTCTGCCCTATGGGATCCAAAGGGTGGTGGGTGTCAGGAGTTTGAAATTCCGTGGTCCTTGATTGCCTTTGGTCGTCATTTGCTGTTCCCAGTTGCCTCTGTTAGTAGCCTGCCAGGCCTGGGGGTTGCTTGGGCTGCCTTTCCGGACTTCAGTTTATAGCCAGATGCAGCCTTCCCCCCACCAGCCCCTGGGGACTGCTCCTTGGCCCCGGGCAGGTAGCTTCCCATGCACCCCCCAGCTTCCTGTTGTCACATACTCTTTGGATTCTAGTTTTATGTCTTCTGGTTTTAATCAAGTAAACCTTTGGTGCCTTTGGTTTGAAAATACAGGAGTAGGGCACACTTGGGGTTCCCCTTTCTGTCCAGTGAACAGAGCCCGTCTTCTTTGAGCTCAGTGGGTCAGTGTCTGGGCCCACATTCCCACCAGTGACCCGGTGGGAATAAAGGCTTCTCTGTCCACACAGTGGAGTCGGGTTGGTCCCGGGCATCCTGGCTGGCTCCTTTAAGGCCAGCCTTTGATACAGTGTCAGGAAAGTTGTGGTTTCAAGTTCAAACTGTGGTTTTGAGAGATTCTAGCTTAAAAGGAAAAGGGCAAGGAAGCATCTCTGCTTTGGGGGGTCTTCCGGAGTGAGGTTCCTTCCCTGGAGGAGGCACTGTGTGTTTCCCTACTGCTCTCTTCCCCTTGCTCTCCAGGGCTTTCTGAGGGTGGGGTCTCAGGGTCTTAAGGGAAAAAAATAATCAGCATCTCTCAAAAACCACAGTTTGAACTTGAAACTCAACACTGTGATTTGAATTCTTCAAGTCATAGTTTGAGTTGAAAAGGCCTGCCCCCATGCCAGAGACCGCTTTGATGAGGCAGGCCAGCAGTGGTCTCCAGGTTGTGATTATTTAAAAACTTTAATCTTAGATGGGAGGACGGACAATAAGGGTCCAAGACCAGGCAGGCAGAGTGTCGCGTGAAGTGTCCGGTGCCTTTCAGCCATCTGACCTGCAGCCAAGGAGACCTGCTGCGTTGAGCGGACGGTCACTACTTAACAGTGGCTTTGGGCTCGACTTTGGAAGCTCACAGTTTTTGTTCCCTACAATCTTGGGAATACTCATTCAGGACTGAATTCCAGCAGTCTTTTGGAAACTTGACATTGCGCTGCCACACGTTCACATACCCCTCCCCCCTTTAAAAACCATCAGTCGCCACTCTGGAGGTGAAAGGTTGTCTGGAGCTGGGTCCCAGCCAGCTGGAGTGGCCCCTGTGGATGCAGGCGCTGCTGAAGCGCCAGCCTCACTCCAGGCCTCTGCAAGCATGGACCTTTGGGGGAAGGAGAGAAACACTGACTCATCCCATGACCGTCTGGAAGGGTCACAAGCCAGCGGCCTTCTCTGTAGCCAACAAGGGCTTGGATCCTCCACCCTCCGCGGAGGGTCCCTTTGTTCCTCAGAAGCCACAAGCCACGGGAGTAGGGAGGCAACGCTGAAGAAGTGGAACTAAGGGATATGCCCTAACTAGTCCTTGCAAGATGACCCATGTTAAGTTAGACTCTCAGGGGCCAAACTTCGAGCCTCGGGCCAAACAAACGACAGGAGAAAGAAAAAAGAGAAGCAAACTTTTGGTAAGAGGAGCAGGACCAGCGCCCTAAGGTTAAGGAAGCTGGGGAGCTGAGAAACGCCAGGGCTGTTTGGAGGGTGGTTTTGAAATGGGCCAGTGGGAATTTGCAATATTTCAAATACCCCAAGCTCCTCCTGAGGGTGGATGAGGATTTTCTTGGAGCACGAGACCTCGACGGGGCAGACCTTGCCTGGTTAAGGGGTGCGGTGCAGGGGCCAGGTGTGCCAGAGTGTGGTAGGAGCTGGGATGAGGGGTGACAGGTGTGTAAAAGGAAACAGTCCTGTGTAAATGTGAGAATTTGTGGGTGGCTTCTGGGGCCAGGGTGGAGCGTCTATTTGACATTGAGTGGTGGCTTAGACAGGGACAAGGGCAATGTTGTGATAGATTTTGTGGGCCCGAATGAGATAAGGACTTTATCCATGATGTTCGTCACTGCTGAATGATTCAGAGCTAGATTTGTGACTCCGTGGTCATCGGAGGCGGACATGGAAGCACTTCGTAAGTCATGGGGAAGAAAGAAGGCAGTGTGGGTGGTGAGGGAGAAGCTGCGCCTTCGGATGTCTGAGGCACAAAGGGAAGATGTCCTAGGATTCTGAAGGTCTGCGGGACTCGGAGTGAACCTAAATACGGAAGCTGCCTTCCATTTAGGATACAGAATATTTTTGCAATCTACTTGGTGAGAAGTTATTGCTTAGCTTAGAAGATGGATCAAAACTAACAAGGTGAGATAACCATCCTGAATTTGAACACCTGCAAAAATTCAACCACGTGGGTTCAGGGAGGGCGCTCGGCTCAGCGGCTTGTGTTTAATAAACAGCAACATGAAAACACGGCCAGGCTGGAGGCTCTCCTTTATCGTAAACTCTGTGTCAGGAACCCACAGCATCGGGGGCTGCCCCCAAAGCCAGGCAGTAGTGGGACGGTAACAAACACGGCGCCTGAAAGGGAGAATGCAGGAACTCAGGCTACCGTTGGCACACCGTGTCCATTTGTGGCCACTGATGTTGAGGGTCTCAGTGACAGGCTGAGGTAGCCAGTGGGCAGGCAACTGCAGAGGCAGGGACAATGGAATGGGTTATTTAGGTGGGAAGTAAAAGCACTTCCTAACAAAGGCAGTTACTCAGAACTGGATTGATCTCCCTTTCGACAGGTAGTGAGCTCCTTATCCCTGGAAGTGTTTTAGCAAGCCTTGACTAATTGGGTCTGGGTGGTAGGGAAGATTCCCGCACACAGCAGAAGGCAGAACTTCAGCTTTCTGGTCGTCCTCTGGGCTTTCTCCCAGCTGGATGATCCTACCCAGCCACACCACCTGCTCACCACTTCCCCGTCTGCCTTCCACTCTCTGACTGGCCCCAGGCAGCTGCAGACGGGGGGCAAAGAGGAGCCTGTGGGTTCAACACCTGCTAGTCCCCCCTAACCAGGGAGCAGGTGGACCCTCTGACTCACTCACCCAGGGATAGGGCGCAGACTGTCCAGCAGTGAAAGGACCCAGAGTCCTGGGCACGGATTTCCACACTTCCCACCTTTGGACGACACAGGCGTCTTGGGCTCCACCGAGACCAGCAATGCCTGGGACGCGCAGCCTCCAGCGCCAGCCTTGTTCCCAAAGTCTCTTCCCTTCCCGGGCCTCAGTCTGACGCCCACAGCCCTTCTCAGGAAGCCGACTCCCAAACCCGGGCAGGGGGTGGGGGCCAAGGGCTAAACCCCGCCCTCAGGGGTCCCTGATCTTTGACCCCGCCCGGGGCTCCGCGCCTCCAATCCCGGAGGCCACCAGCGGGCGGGAGTTATTGCCTTTTGTGTGTTTCCCTCCGAGGTGCCAGAGACCCCCCAGCCTTGCGCAGCGTCCCATCGCGGGCCCCCAGCCCCTCCTCTCGGCGTCCCCAGCCCCCCTGCTCGGCTCTGCGTGCCAGCTCAGGGCTCGCTGGTTCGCTCCCCGCGGCGCCAGGAGGAGGGGCGACGGCCGGTAGCCCCCTCCCCCGTGCGCGGCGCCGGAGCCCAGCCGAGCTGGGGGGACGCACCGCTGCCGGTCATGTGGGCCGGACTGTTCCTCCGGGCCGCCTGTGTTGCGCTCCTGCTGCCGGGGGCCCCAGCCCGCGGCTACACTGGGAGGAAGCCGCCTGGGCACTTCGCAACCGAGAGGTAAGCACCCGAGACCCTCCCCTGCCCTGCCGCGGGGGCGCTGTCGGTGTGGAGCGGGGAGGCGCAGAGGGGCGCTCGGTGCCGCTGGCAGCTGCAAATAGGGGCTCCCCTCTGGGGCTCTGTCCGCGCGGGCGCAGCCCAGGGGGGACGGACAAAGAGACTGCAGCATGTGCCTCTGGACGGGTGCATCCTGTGCTCCTGTCCGGGGCTGTCCTGGCTGGGACATCGAGGGAAGAACAGAGACCCAGGCGCTGGATGAGCCCGTCTGAGTCCGCTCTGCAGCGCAGACCTGGGGCGAGGGGAGCCCGGGATGTGCCACCTGGTCTCCAGATTGGCCGGCTTCGCTTGAGAACGTGCTGGTGCCTCTGCTTTGGCAGGGCCTGGCTCCCTGCGGCGCCGGCCGCTCCGGGAAGGGGGCTTTCCCTGTGTTCAGGCTCTGCGCACGCTGTGGACCTTGGAACCGCCGGGGTCTCTCCAGGTTATGTTTCGGTTTCCGCCTGTGTGCGCACGCGGGAGAGGGCGGGGGTGGGGTGTTTGTCCCTTTTCCCTTTCCCGACGTGGGCCGCCTTCCCCTCGGGTCTCCTCTTGGCGGAAGCCGGGCTGCCGCGGGCCGAGCGCGTGTGTGCGTGATGCTCGGAGCAAGGGAACGCGGAGTCAGCAGGCGGCCTGGCCCTCTGCCACTGCCCAGGGAGAGGGGGGTTCACGGGGGGCGGCCCCGCCGCTCGCACGTGCGTTCCACCCCTGCCGCCAGTTCTTGCTCAGATCCGGCAGGCTCTGCGCGTTTCATAGCATTACTGCCACCTGTCTCCCCGCCACGGCCCTCACTAGGAGGCTCCTGGACATTCTAACATCTGCCACTTTGGAGGTATCCCTATCCCTTTCGGAGCCGGGTCTGAGGAGCGGGAGCTGCCGGCTCCTCCTTCCTAGGCTGTTGACAAAATCACTCCAGCAAGGGCAGTGGATGAGACATCGCTGTCAGTCCCCACCCCCAGGGCCCCCTCTCTTTCTGGGATGACTTCAGAGAGTAAACAGGCTCTCTGGGGCTCCAGGGACTGTTTTCTGCAGTCATTTCTTTGCTGCCCTGTGCCCTGAGCTTCCCTTTCAGACTGCATGTCACACTTGGCACGGGTTATTCTCGCCGAGGGCGGGGCGGATCTGTCTTGTCCATCCCTGTCCTCAGCCCCGACAGGCAGACTGTTCCCATCATCCTACAAGCAGGTGGAGCACAGGTGGGAGGGCTTTCTTGGCCCTCTTCTGCCGTGTGCACCTCCCCCCCAAGCCCTTCACAAAGAACCGGTTGTAGGGAGGCCTGTCCCCTGTGCTCCCCATGCTCCCTGTGCCCTGGAGGCCCCTGCACCTCTTCCCCACCTCAGCCTTCCAGGAAACCTGACCCTACTCTAGGCTCCGTAGCCAGTCCCTTTGTGACACTTGTCACAGTATGCTGTTATCACTTGGTTCTTCTGCCTACCCAGTGTCCCTGAAGGTGGGGAAATGACTTCCTCAATGGCTGTCGGCTGTGATGCTGGCCCTCGCTCACTGTCTGGTTCCCTTTTGCTTCTCTGGGCAGCTTGAGGGCATCCGCACCTCCACCCCAGAGATGTCACCTGGGGAATGGAATCTGTCCAGGCCCCCTGGGGCTGCCCTCCTCCCTCTTCTCTTCTGCTGGCTTCCCTTCTCGACCTTTCCCTCAACTGCCAGGTACTGAGCATCTGCTGTGTGTTAGACACTGCTCTTGGTGCAGAGGTGAACAAAAAGATGAAGCCCCATCCTCCAGGAATCATAGGGGAGACAGACAATGAACAAATCAACACTTTAAACCCTGGCTGGCGTAGCTCAGTGGATTGAGTGTGGGCCTGCAAATCAGAGGGTCGCTGGTTCGATTCCCAGTCAGGGCACATGCCTGGGTTGCAGGCCAGGTCCCTAGTTGGGGGGCACGTGAGAAGCAACCACCCATTGATGTTTCTATCCCTCTCTTTCTCCCTCCCTTTTCCTTTCTCTAAAAATAAATAAAATCTTTTAAAAAATCATCAAGTTAATAAGCAATGTCTTGTCCCGGGAAGTGAGTGGCATGGGAAGAATGAAGCAAGGTCAGGGTAGATCTCTGAGAAGGCGGCCTGAGCAGGAAGACCTGGGTGAGAGCAGGGAACGATCTGGTGTATGTCCGAGGAGGGACCTTCCTGAGAGAGCGCACTGCAGGTGCAAAGGCCCGAGGTGGCCCTCCCTGGGCTCTTCGGCCACAGCAGCTTTTCCTCCTCAGTGCCGAGGCCCCTTGGAGGGCCCCCTCCCCTGGCCACTCTGCTCTGTTTTCCTGTGGCAGTAATCTGTAGGACGCTGGTGACTTTGTCTCTGTCCTGCCTCCAGGACTGGCTGTCAGGGTCATTTTTCTTTGAAAACTTCCCACGGCCTCTCCTGAGAGTCTCGAGAACTGTCTGTTGACTGACGGACTGGCCGGGTTGGGAGGCTCACCCTCCTCTGCAGATGCATCCGAAGGTGGAAAGTGCCGTCTCCTCTCTTGCAGACGCCGGCTGGGTCCCCACGTCTGCCTCTCAGGGTTCGGGAGTGGCTGCTGCCCTGGCTGGGCGCCCTCCATGGGCAGTGGGCACTGCACCCTTCGTAAGTGCCTGTCCCTGGGCCCCAAACACCCTCCCCTGCTGAGAGATCGTTCCCCGGGACTGGCCTGAGGGGCAGATTGGGGGCCCCAGCCCCCACCCCCTCACCTGCATTTCTCCTCTCAGCCCTCTGCTCCTTTGGCTGTGGGAGCGGCATCTGCATCGCTCCCAATGTCTGCTCCTGCCAGGACGGAGAGCAAGGGGCCACCTGCCCAGGTAAGGGTGGGGGGGAACCGGGACAGGCAGTGGCTCATGGGAAGAACTCTGTTCACACTGAGTTAAGTGCTAGACCTTGAGCTCTTGGGTCTTCGCACCTCATCTCCATACCGCCCTGTTAGAATAGCAGGCATTCTTATTCCCACGGGTAGATGAGGACACCGAGGCACAGAAATTGGTGGCTCGCCCAAGGTAACGTGGCTAGTATGTGGCAGAGCTGGACTGAAACTCAGGGCTGTGTGCCTCCAGAGGCACCTTCCCAGCAGAATTCAGGAGCCCTGTGGGGTGGGGGCGGCTGGGACCAAGGTGTGCTGCCACTCAAGGATGTCGTGCCTATTTCAGAAGCCCATGGACCCTGCGGAGAGTACGGCTGCGACCTCACCTGTAACCATGGTGGCTGTCAGGAGGTGGCCCGCGTGTGCCCTGTGGGCTTCTCGATGATAGAGACGGCTGTTGGCATCAGGTGTACTGGTGAGAGACCTGGGAGCAGTGGGGGGGGGGGGAGTGGGCAGGAATTATGTCCCCTCCCCTCCTGCTGGGAGGGCCTCCAGAGCTGAGCCGGAATGAGAGTGGGCAGGGAGGCGTGCCAGCCACAGGGACAGGAGCCTCCTGCTATTTCCCAAATATTTATACTGCCCCTCTTACGGGCAGGAACTGGGGGCGGTGGGTACAGAAGAGTGAGTATCACACACAGACAGAGTGGGACCGGGCATGGGGATGTGCACGGTGGGACCAGAGGAGGCTGGGCCGCAGAAGGCTCCCTCGGGAGAGTGACATTGGAAAGAGGAGGAAAGCAAAACCCCAAAATTGTAGCATTTGTTCATGACTCTGAAACGTTCCCGCTGGCAGTCGAAGTTCCCTTTCCCAGAGGCAGCCGCTGTGACCAGTTTCTTGCTTATCTTTCCAGAGAGGGGGAAGTCTCTTTCTGAGGTTTGATTTTGTAAAAATCACGTGTCTTCCCCTGAATACAGGAGTAAAAGACGGCTCATTTGGCAACATTTGGGAAGTAATCGTACAGGAAGGGCAGTAGGTGAAAGATAAACCCACCAGGTCCCAGAGGCCCCTACCCAGAGAGATTTGTCACAAAAATGTGGTTGTTTCTCCTGCCCTTTTCCTTGGGTGCACATGTATGTGTACACATGTGTACACAAGTGTGTGTGGTAAGCCTGCATATCTGTGTGTTTTATAAAACTGGGATCATGCCTTGTCTGTAGTTTTTGGTCATTATTTTTCTCACTGAACTTCACCCTGGGAGCACGAAATAGTCCATGCAACATAATTTTTAGCAGCTGCATATGTGGCTCCCGTGAGCACCTAAAACTGTTGCCCGTCACCGAGCTTGTCTGCTGTGTCTCGCCGCACACATAACGCCCCATGAAGAGCTTCTTGGCGGCGTTTCTGACTGTTCCCAGAAGACCCGGTGGGTCGGAGCGTCTCATGAGAGAGTTTTGCTGCTGGGGCTCCTTGCCCCACCGACCCCTTCAGGAAGGATGAAATCATTCATTGTCCCCTGAATGTCTTTCATGGGGAGTAGTTTCTGCCCATACTTCTTGCTATAGAGGCAAACCGGGCCAAGGAGAAGGCAGAGAACCAGGTCAAGACAAGCACAGGGCAGGGGCACTGGCCACAGCCTGGAGCAGCCCAGTGGGGTGGGGTTAGTCAGGGTGGGCTTCTTAGAAGCAGTAGGCGTGGTCCTGAAGAGCCCGGAGTAAGGAGAATGGAGGTGACCTGAGGGCATGGGGCCAGAGGCTGGGAGCCCAAGTGCAGACAGGAGTGGGCAGAGCTGCTCCTGTGGGTCCTCCAGAGCCGCCATGGTTCCTGGATGAGGAAGGGGTGCAGCAGGGGTGGAGAGGTGTGTCTCCCAGGCCTGCTCACCCCTCAGGACGTCCCCAAAGCACTACTTGTATCCAGTCACCCCACCTTGGCCAGAAGCTCTGGAGAGTCCTTGGTGCTCCCCAGCCGAGCCTTTACCCAGCTCTCCAGCCCGGCCTCCCGATGCCCCTGTTCAGCCAGGCTGGGCCCCATGTCTTCCCTGTGCTCCCGGAACTGCCTCAGACTCCCTCTACTTGAAGTCCCCTCCCCCTGAAGCCTCCTGGTCCTCTCAGCCCATCTCCTCCAGCACACTCCTGCTGTGGCCTGGCAGCACTTATCACCCGGCCATGTGTCTCTCGTGGGTGTGTGTTGTGGCCCTTCCCTTATCAGACTGTAACCATCTGGAGAGGCAGCACTGTATGTCAGTCACATTTGTGTCCCCACTGTCTCCCCTCCAGGCCTGGTGTGCACAGGTACACTCTGTAAACATTTACAGGGCTTCACTCAGCCTCCTTGCCCATTCCCTCTGCCCTGGTGGGGTTGCCCTGAGGGTGGGAAACAGCCATCCTTTTGGTTATCCGGTCTGAATGGGTCAAAGAGGAGGGGCCTGGCCCCTTGGCCTCTTTCTGGGGCTTCCTCCATCATCTGATGACTTTCCTGGTGCCTGGTTTTTCTTCCCGTGGTGGGGTGGGGCAGGCGGGTGTGGACACGGGGTCCCCGTGGGGTATTTTCCCCCAGCACCCTGACCGTGTTGACAGTGGGCTGTGCAAGGGTGTCTTCTCTCTTCCCAGACATTGATGAATGCCTAAGCTCCTCCTGTGAGGGCCAGTGCGTGAACACAGAAGGCGGGTTTGTGTGCGAGTGTGGGCCAGGCATGCAGCTGTCTGCCGATCGCCACAGCTGCCAAGGTGAGCGGCTCGGTGGGGTGGGTGATGATGACACCATTACCGTCACCACTGCTGCTGGGCTGCGATGTGGACCCTGTGGTCCTGCAGGCCCAGCTGGGCCAGGCTCTGGAGACCCAGGGCCAGTTAAGAGGCATCTGGCCTTCAGCTGCCCCAGTTTGGTGGGGAGCAAAGCAGCCAGGTTGGGACCGTAAGTGCTGTGGGACCCAGGGAAGAGAAGAAATCCCTCTTCCTAAGGGAGCAGGATGAGAGCGATTTTTAAAAATACTCATTCTTTTAAGGTGGCCTTTTTCTGTAGAAGTTAGGGAAGGAAACACTCATAAACAAGGCAGCGAAGATGAAAGTTCCCCCTTGATACTGCAGCGGTATTTTCTGTGTGTTCGAAATTTTCATCAGTCGTAAAAAAGGTTTTATAAGTTGCTGGCCCCAAGCCCTCTCTCCCATTCTCGCACTCTGCTCTCCGTAGAGAATAACCCTGACCTCTTAGCTCAGCCTGCTAGAACGAAATACCACAACTTAACAGGAACGTGTCCTCATAGTTCTGGAGGCTGGGAGTTCAAGGTCAAGGTGTCTGTTGAGTTCCTGGTGAGCGCCCTCTTCTTGGCTCGTAGATGACAGAGAGAGAGAGCGAGCAAGATCTCCAGTGTCTCTTCTTCTAAGGGCACCAATCCCATCACGAGGGCCCCACCCTCCAGACCTCATCGAAACCTGATTACCTCCCAAAGGCCCACCTCCTAACACTACCCCATTGGAGGGTTATGGCTTCAGCATGTGAATCCCGGGACACGATTCACCCACAGCACCCACGTGCCCAGCTGCCTCTCCCCTGCACGGGTGCACGCGCGCGCGCACACACACACACACACACACACAGAAATGACAGTAAGAGACAAGCAGCTCACTGTCCTGAACTGCTGTGTCCAGGCGCCGTGCTAAGCGTTATACGTGCATTTTCTCGTTTCACCCTCAAAATTACCCTGTGAAGTTGGTACTGTTTATTCCCACTTTCCTGATAGGAACACTGAGGCCTGAAGAAATTAAATGACTTGCCCAAGATCATGGCAGAGCCCCTGGGACTGGAACCCAGTCCTTCCTCTGCATGCTTTCCCCCCGCTCAACGGTCTGTCTTGAAGATCTCTCTTCAGGGTCAACAGACCTGCTTTGTTCTTTTGACTGCCACCTGGTAGTCTGCATTGCAGATGTTCCATAGTGTACTTGCTCTTCTCTTACTGATGAACATGGAAGTTATTTCCAGTTTTTCACAATTCCAAATACCGGCATGGGGGAGCATTGACAGAGGGGGTGCTGTAGAAGCTGAGTTTTGAGGTATGAGTAGGAGTTTTCCAGCCAGACACAATGGAAAGGCAGTCTGAGCAGACCAGAGACCATGGATGAAGGGGAGGCCCCCAAGAGTGTGGTGCATTTGGAACATGGCAAGAATTTAAGCCAGAGCAAAGGTGAGGGGCAGGGAAGATGAAAAAGGCAGCCACGGGTTTGTGACCTGGGGGGACTGCACTGGTCCTTGTGGGAGCCAAGGAGGGAGAGTGGCTCCGATCAGAGGTGCCCGTTGGTTGGGACATGCCGCAGGCTGTGTAGGGCGATGCACAAGACTGTCACTCTTCTCCAGACTGTAGACAGAGGCGCCCAGGCTAGGACATGGCATTGGAGGTAGAGAGAAGGCTGGTCCAGAGAAGACTTGGGAGTTGATACACTGCATGTGGGCAGTGAGGAAGAGAGGGGTTAGGAGGGCCCCCCACGGCCCTGCGTGGGGCAGGAGACCACGTATTTCCAAAACTCCACGGGCAAGAGAGCTCCAGCCCTGTTGGCTCCCTTCCAGACACTGATGAGTGCCTCGGGACCCCCTGTCAGCAGAGGTGTAAAAACAGCATTGGCAGCTACCGGTGTTCCTGCAGAACTGGCTTCCACCTGCACGGCAACCAGCACTCCTGTGTAGGTAAGGTCGGAGGGCCCGCTTGTCTTCACACCTAGGCTGCCCGTCTGGAAGATGGACAGGCCAAGCCCAGGGACAGGGAAAGGTCGGCAGTCTTGACCTGCTGGTCCCCTGGAGCCCGTAAGCATGTGAAGCCTCTGCTCAGTCTGCCTTTCGCTGGGGTTGGCGTGGCTCCGCACGGAAGACCCTGTCTTGGACTCTTCCTGGCCACTTTCATCGTCTTACGTTTCTCTTCCACCCCTCCTCCCAGATACACCCCAGGATTCCTCTCTGCTCACCCATTTTCTTGGCTGCCTTTGCTCCCCTTGGTAAATAAAGCACGTTATGTCTTACTTAGTTCCTCTGGTTTAGAAGGAGACCCCTGTTTTCTCAGCCTATTAGCTGAAATTTCCAGAAAGGGACTGGCATGTTTGTCTTGAGCTTGGCTCATGGGTTGAAGGTGGGGTCCCATGGGCCTGAAAAAAGTCCTTGTTCTAGCAGAGTGCAGTGTTTGTCCTGAAGCCTGCCGTGAGCAGCACAGCGTTTTTGAGGCTCTTTTTTTTTCCAGAAGGGGCCACACCACCAACCTCTGACAGGTGGGATGGTGGCCGGCTTGGAGATGAGATTCCCAGCAGGCTCATCCCCTCCAGCATTTAATCATTGCTGCATGATGCTGGGGGTGAGCCACTGGTGTGTCCAATAAGCGCCTCCGGAGGTAGGAGCCTTCCAAGGGGACTGGCATAGATTTCAGCCCCAGTGCCAGACGTCTGAGCCACGCCCACACCCTGGGGCAGGGAGACTCCCCCAGCCATTTGATCTAAGGGTTGATGGAAGAAAGGCTCGGTAGCCCCGACAAGACAGCTGTCGGCAGCGAGGCTCTCCTGCAGATGTTAACGAATGTCGGAGACCGCAGGAGAGGCGAGTCTGTCACCATTCCTGCCACAACACCGTGGGCAGCTTCCTGTGCACGTGCAGACCTGGCTTCAGGCTGCGAGCTGACCGCGTGTCCTGTGAAGGTGAGCGTCCAACCCCGCCTCCCAGCTCCCGGACCCGCCCCTGGCCTCAGGCCCCGCCCCTGGCCCCTGGCCCTAGGCCCCGCCCTCCCAGAGCCTGACCCTCTTCTTTCTCCGCCCACTCTTGTTTTCATTCATCTTATATCCAAGGCTTCACTTTTCTTCCTTCCTCCTTCCATTTCTTTATCCATTCTTTCTCCCTTATCATTTCATTGTTTCCCCCAAATGGTAAAAGGGGAAAAAAATGAGCATGTGACATAGGAGCCCCAGTAACCTGGGCTCCCAGGGACAGCCCCTTTGGACAGTGGTGTCAGATCACTCTGCCATACTTCACCAGCATGCCTGTAGACATACGTATGACGGCACACAGAAACTGAAGGTGGCCTTTCTAGTCCGTGGTGAGCTCTCCCAGGCCTCGGCATCCCATCCCAGGACGCCACACATGGGTGGGGGACAGGAACACCGTCCGGCTTGTCCCCTCAGCCTGCTCTTTTGGTGCTTTTTCCTCAGTCCTTCCGTGCGATTCTGTCCGCAGCCCCAGTGCTTCAGAGGTGAACTGGTGGCATGAGACCCGTTATGTCGATGAAGAAACTGGCCCAGAGACATTCGGTGACTCTGGTGGTAGAGCTGAGTTCAGGCCCCCTCCCTCAAGGTGCCCCTGTGCTTTCGTTTCAGCTTCCCCGAAAGCCGTGCTGGCCCCGTCCGCCATCCTGCAGCCCCTGCAGCACCCACCCGAGATGCTGCTGCTGCTCCCAGAGGCTGGCCGGCCTGCCCTCTCCCCCGGACACAGCCCTCCTTCCAGGGCTCCTGGGCCTCCAGCCGGAGTCGGGACCACCTGCCTGCCATCTCCCACCCCTGCACTATCAACAGCTTCCCCTTCTGCCCTGACGAGGTTGCTGTCCACCCCAATGGCCACACTGGTGCCTAGTGTCCCCCTGTTGGGGACACTCAGACCTCCTTCACAACTCCAGGACAAGGCAGTGGTTACCCCTTCCTTGCCCAGGAGCCCCACGGCCCCGCGGCCCACACCAGAGCCCTCTGCCTGCTGGCACCTGGGGGCCACGTATGAGTCGGGGAGCCGCTGGACAGAGCCTGGGTGTTCCCAGTGCTGGTGCGAGGTGGGTGTGAGGGTCCTCGGGGCTGCCCTGTCTGGGGCTGGGGCCCTGTGGTGACCGGGATGCCTGCTTCCAGGACGGGGAGGTGGCCTGTGCAAAGGTGACGTGTGAAGCTGCTTGTTCGCACCCCATCCCCCCCGGAGACGGGGAGTGCTGTCCATCGTGTGCAGGTGGGGGCTGGTCCAGGGGCGGCTGCGAAAGCCCCACAGGGTCCCACCTCTTCCCTTCCCGGCTGTTCTGCAGCCGGAAGGCTGTTCTCCAACTTTCTCATACCTTAGAATCACCTGAAGGGGGGTCCCTGGGCCCTGCTCCCCAAGCTTCTGATTTAGCAGATATAGGGGAGGGCCAGGAATTTGCGTTTCTAACAAGGTCCCAGGTGATGCTGGTGGCTGCGGGTCCAGGGACCAGTTTGAGAACCACTGGCCTGTGCTGTGATCTCTCAGGGCAACTTCTCATCTCCTGGGGGTCCCTTCTGAGCCTCATTCACTCATTCATTCACTCCGTGAGTTTCTGCATTTCCACTCTGCAGTAGTCCCCTTACCTTGCCCCGTCCTATAGGCAGAGGAGTAATTGCCTGTAAATTCTTCTGCTTTTCTCATTTTCTCCTACAATCTGCTTACAGTTTTCCATTTGCTTCCCATTGCTGTGAGGATAAAGACCCCAAATCTTAACAAGTCCTTCAACAGGGCTCCTCAAAACCCTGTGCACACACATTCCTACGGTTAGGATGAAGATTCTCCTTCAGTGGAGCTGGGGAGGGGCCCGGACATCTGCATTTCTATGGCGATAAGAGGCCATGGTTGCTGCACTTGGAGCCGCAATGAAAAGCCTTCCTATGAGTTAGAATAAACAGGCATCTGCTGATTGGCTGAATGATAATCGTGACCTTTTACTGTGTCCTTCCTTCACACTGAGCCCTAAATGCAAAGTGCTGTGTCCTTCACATCTGAGGTTGTGGAGCCTTCTAAGTCCCCTGCAGGGCACATGATGGCATTTCCATTTTATAGTAAAGACAACTGAGTCCCAGAGAGTTGGAGTGACATGTCCAGGGCCACTCGGGTGACTGAAGAGGCAGGGCAGGTTTTGAACCCAGGGCTGTCTGGCTGCCTTTCCGACCTTAATGGAATAAAAGGCCACACTCTCAGCACAGCTTTGGTTTTATCAAACATGCACAGAACCCCCAGGGGCATCCTGTGGGGACGTCTCTTGGTAATTCTCCAGGGGCCTCAGGACCACGCAGTTCTGGGTACCCGGGTCTGCCACTCCTGGGGCATCCCGGCCGGTGAGAGAAGGTTCCAGGCACATTACGCTTGGAAGACGAATGAGACCACAAGCTTCTTCTGCTTTGAAGAGGTCTGATACCTCCTCCGCTCCTGTTTGTCTTCCCAAGGCTGTTTTCACAGCGGCGTCATACGAGCCGAAGGGGCCGTGTTTTCTCCTCCCACGGAGAACTGCACCATCTGTGTCTGCCTGGTGAGCATCACAGAGTTCCCGAAGCCTCGGAACCTCCCGGGTATTTTCTTAACCTTTGGGGATTTCAGAGGAAGTGGGGGAAGACCGGATGTTAGAGGTGAGCTGGCTGAATGGAGGAAGAGTTCCCAGGTTGTGCATTTTGGTCAGAACCTGTCGGATTTAAAAGCCTGGGGGAAATGTAAAACCTGTAGGTCTGTGGAATCAGGGAGGCTTCTGCCGAGCAGAGAAGAGCCAACAGGCAAACAGGGTCCATCTGTCTAGGAAGGGGAGGGGACGAAAGTCCCTTGGAAACTTCCCACCGGGGAGGCTGTTTTTCTCTCCAGGCAAAATATTTGCCAGCACAATGAAGGTATCCACGTTTGGGAGGGAGAAGGCTCATTACTGGACTCGGTTTGTGAAGAGTGTTTTGCTCTAGGCAAATTCACTCCTCCAAGAATACTTAGGAAGCACCTGCTGTGTGCCAGGCACTGCCAGATGCGGTCACACAGATTTGATTATGAGCACCCAGTGTGTCCCAGGGCCTTGGTGCTTTCCACCTGATTCCTCCCCTGAGGCTCCTGTCAGCTCTTCAAGGTCAGCTTTATTGTCCCTGTTCTACCGATGAGAAGACGGGCTGGGACAGAGCAGAGGTGGGATTTGAACTGAAGTCTGTCTGCATCCAAAGCCTGGACTTTGTTCAGCAACCCTCACTGCCCGCCTCTGACTGTCTTTAAAAGCAGCCGCAGATCTGGCAGTGATGACCGAAGCTGCAGTGTGAGATCGGGGGTGGGACATGTAGACAGCTACCACACCCACTGTGAAGCTCTTCCTGGGTGCCACCCCGTGCAGTGGCCAAGCGCTTTTGCGGGTGATCTCCTTCCATATAATCCTCGGCATCCCCTAGTAGGTGGGGAGACCAAGGCTCAGAGAGGTGACGCACTTTGACAATTCACTCGGCTTGTTAGTGGAGGAGCAGACCCTGGAACTCGGGGCTGGCTGACTCCAAAGCCAGGGGCTTTTTGGTCTTAACTTCAAGTTTTTAAAATTTGGTTCTTGGAGTAGCTGATGTAGTCAGTCACTTGGTTCGAAACTCAGACGTGCTGGCAGCTGTCCTTGGTGGAATAGCCTCTGTCCAGTGCTGCTCGGCATCTTCTAGAGCACCTGTCCTTGATGTGACCATGTGGCATTTGAAGGTCTGGGAAGGCTTTCTCAGGCTTTCTTTAGGAAGCTGTTGCGTTGGACAGCAGACCTGAGCTGTGGGGTGAAGTGGGTGGGGTGTGAGCTGGTTCTTGATGGGCCTGAAGGGCCCCGGAGCCTGGTTCTCCTTCCCCTCCCCCACCCACTGCGAGCTCTCACCTCCTCAGGCTGGAAATGTGTCCTGCATCTCCCCTGAGTGTCCTCCCGGCCCATGTCAGACCTCCCCGAAGCTGGACTGCTGTACTTGTGTTCCAGGTAAGAATTTAGCTTTTTTTTTTTTTTTAAAGATTTTATTTTATTTTTTAGAGAGAGGGGAAGGGAGGGAGAAAGAGAGGGAAAGAAACATCCATCTGTGAGAGAAACATTGATTGATTGTCTCTCGCATGCCCCCAACTGGGGACCTGGCCTGCAACCCAAGCGTGTGCCCTGACCTGGAATCAAACTGGCGACCCTTCAGTCTGCAGGGCGGCACTCAACCCGCTGAGCCACACCAGCCAGGGTGAATTTAGCTTTTTTGTGTGTTCTGGGGAGGGGTGTCTTTTGAGCACATTTTGGGGGCGAGGTGAGTGGAACAGAGAGGAAGGAGATTGATTTCTGCTTTAGACGCGCAGACCAAGTGATGCATTTCAAAGCGCCCATTTTAATTGAGCACCTACTATGTGCACAGTGGTTTGGATGCTAGACTGGGCTCACAGCCTGGCCTGCCCCTGCCCCCAGAGGCACCCTCAGCACAGGCAGAAAGGGGATGGAGCCCACTCTTGGCAGTGCTTTGTCTCGAGACAGAGAGGAGACCTCGTCTTCCCCACTAGTGAGTTGGTCCTTTGTTAAAAATTTGGTTCTCTTTCCTGGGATGACCTCATCGCCGTCACTGATATGCCTTGCTGGCTCTGTGCCATTGCAGTGCACAGTTGCCAGACCTTGATCTCACTGAGTCTGGGTGTCACTGCCCTGAGGGAGTACTGTTCATAGCCCCATTTTGTAGATGAGGATACTGAGGCTCAGAGAGGTCAAGTCACTGCCCAAAGACACACAGCCAGTTAGTACAGGAGTAGAACTTGAACTCAAGTCTGCCTGATTTCAAAGTTGGCATCCTTTTAAAAATACTTTTTTCTTAAATTTTAACCATTGTATTATTTTTAATTAAAAATTTTTTTTGAATAGGCGACATAGTCCCTAAGAGGTAGGAACTGTTATCAACCCCACTGAACAGATGAGAAAACTGAGGCTCAGTGAGCTTCAGTGTCGTGCCAGAAGTTACTCCCTGGTGGGTTGGATGGGTGGGATTTGAACCCAGGGCAGTCCGACGAGTGCCAGGTGGCAGGCTTTGGGCTGTTTATTCCTGTGGGGGGCCCTCCGATAGGAGGCCCCCACTGAATCCTCCTGGCCTCCCCTGGACGGCACGGTTCCCCAGAGCCATCTTGGGGGTCTGACATGATCTTTTTCCACCTCTCCTTTCCCTTCTCCTCTGGAGTTACTCTGGGCCACCCTCGCCCTTGTGGTTAAGGACCTTATCTTACACGGGACTCATTGCCTGTCAGTGTATTTTTTGTCGAGGGTTTGGAGGGGAGAAGTGGATGGGGTTTTCGGGTGTGGGCTGTGCTAAGGGGAGTGTGTGAGCTTCCCCAGGGTCCCCCACCCGTTTTTTTTCCCCTTTTTCTTCAGCGGCCCACACCCAAGCCTCGGGCTGCTTCCCCCTTTCCTCTCCACAGTGAGGTGCTATTTCCACGGCCGGTGGTACGCAGACGGGGCTGTGCTCAGTGGGGGTGGTGACGAGTGCACCACCTGCGTCTGCCAGGTAGGGGCTGACTTGGTGATTGATGGGGAGGGTGCAGGGCACAGCCCTGGGGAAGGAGAGGAGGGGCTGCCACGCAGAAAAAGGGACTGAAGCAGGGAAGGAACTAAAGGGATCTGCACTCGCCAAGGCCTTCTGCCGGCTCCTTGAAGTTCATCCTTCAGCAGGGCTATTTGTACAGCACCTACTGTGTGCCTGGAGCAGTGCTGAGTGCTGGGCTCCACAGCCTAGGTGGATGATGGGCAGGTGACCAGAGCTCCTAGCCAGACTGCAGGCTTGAGGGAAGCCCTCTTGGAGGGAGGGTTGCTAAGGTGAGACCTGAGGGATGGCCAACCCTGAGGAGGTGAGGAGCTGAGGCAGGTGTGCCTGGCAGGGGGCAGGAGGCAACAGAGAGGGCGTGATGTGCAGCCATCCTGGCTGGAGCACTGAACGCATACCCGACTAGAGGCAGGCAAGAGATGAGTCTGCAGGCAGGGATTGGGATTGTGTTTGGTTAGATTCTGAGGAGCAGGGCCTGGGGCGGGATTCCTGCGGAAGCTATTTTCCCAGGGAGTGCTCTGAGGTGAGGGAAGAAGGAGGGGCAAGGGAGGGAGCCAAGTGAAGACTGGGTTTCAGGCTGATAAACCCAGACAGGCCTCTGGAGTATGCATTGCACGGCATAGACGGGCGTGTCGGGAGGCCAGGGAGCATCAGTCACTTGTGTGTGCTTCCTTGCTCCCCAGGGAGTTGGGGTGAAGGAACCATCCAGCACCTGGAAGCCACAGTCCTCACTGGCCAAGGGTAGTACTCAGGGGAAGGGGTCTGGGGGAGCTGTCACAGCCTCTGCCTCGGACTCAGTTGTGAAAGGCTTGGCCAGCCAGGCTGAGGGCTTTGGACTTGGCAGTGCTGCTGAAGGTTTTAAGTGGTGGAGTGACGTGATCAGATGGGTGCGTGAGAAAGTTCTCTGGCTGCAGAGTGAGAGCAGATTGGAGAGAGAGCAGGAAGCGGGGAGCCTGAACAGAAGCTGCTTTGCAGACGTGGAGGGAAGAGATGCTGGTGGCCACAGCCAAGGCAGGCAGGGCACCCTCCACACCAGCCGCTGGCACATTCCCAGGACTCACCCCAGCCCTCAGGGAAGCACTCGCCCTTCCTGTCTCTCCTGCTCCCTGGAGATTTCTTTGTCACTTTTAGGAGGGGGACAGCAGCCCTCTAATGGCCCAGGGCTGGGGAACTGCCTTCACTGGCCCATGCCCTTTGGCTTTCTTCCAGAACGGAGAAGTGGAATGTTCCTTCACACCATGTCCAGAGCTGGACTGCCCCCGTGAGGAGTGGTGGCTGGGCCCTGGACAGTGTTGCTTCACCTGCCGAGAGCCCATGCCCATGACAGGTGAGGGCCCCCAGGCTTGCGTCCCTGGGCTGCGCCCAACACGGGCCTTTGAGAAGGGAGGCTGGGCTGCACCCCTTGCACTGTTAGAGTGAGTTTGAGTGTGTCAGTTTGTGTGTGTGTATCTATCTGTGTGAGTGGGTGTTTGTGTAATTGTGTGTCAGTGTGTGTTTGTGTATTTGTGCACATGTCCATATGTATTTGTGTGTGTGTGTGAGTGGCTTCTCTGTGTGTGAATGTGTGTGTGTTTATGGGTGCATATGGAAGCGCATGCTTGTGTGACTGCCTTGTGTATACCTGGTGCAGGTTTGGAGGGCACACTCGCTAAGTGAGGGAGCTGGCAGGCAGCTGTGGGCAGCCCCTGGGGCGAGTGAATGAGTGGAGGCGTCTGTCCTTGCTGGGCGGTGCTGTAGGTCTGGCGGGCACTCAGGACCCTCCTTGGCACCTCTGCCCACTTGTCCTTTCTCCCTCACTGTTCCCCGGCCAGGCTGCTCTCTCGACGACAACGGGGTTGAATTTCCAGTTGGACAGATCTGGTCTCCTGGTGATCCCTGTGAGTTATGCATCTGCCAGGTGAATGACAACCTGCGCGCCTTCAGCTGCTTTCCCGCTGTCCCCGCCTCATCTGAGCAGACCCCTCAGCCCTGCCCCGGCTGCTCGGATCTGGAGACTCTGCCCCTCCGGACACTGGGCCACCGAGCCTTGCCCTCAGTCTGGTTCCCATACAGTCAGGCTCCATTTAGACGGAAAAGGTTGGGACCCAGTATATTCTGTCCTTGGTAGACTGTTCAGGGCAACGGGGCGTGGCTGTCTGCCTTGAGAGTGGTGTGTGCCACACGGTGCATGCGATGGTGGCGTCCTCCTAGCAGGTCCCCACGGGCACAGATAAGTTAGGGAGCTGGGGCAGCCAGTTGCTCAGGCCTTTTCTGTGAACTTGCCGTGTTCTCGTCATTAACGTGAATCACGTGACCTCATCAGAACTGGGTAAGGACCAGGTGCTGGCGTTTTCGAGTCAGCTGGGTGGAAATGCCAACATCGCTGTGTACAGGAAATGCAGTTGTTTTAGCTCACTGTTTCAGTGCGCGCTGGCTTTCCTCTCTACCTTAAGAGAATTTAGATTCTCTTGGAGCTTCGTGTCTCAGAGTGAGGTCCCTGTTCCCGTAGTGTTGTGGGCGTCACCAGAGCCTGGTGGACCTGCAGAATCTCGGGGCTGCCCAGCCCTGCGGCGCAGAAGCAGCGCCTTACCGCTGGGTGCGGGGGGCGCACACCGGCGTGTGGGAAGCACAGCTGTCACATCCTTGGATGTGCCATTTGTTAAGCAGCCTCAGACCCTTCTAGACCTCGGAGACGGCTCATTGGAATTAGATTTGGGGGCGGGAAGTGTGTCTGCTGCCTTCTTTCTCCTTTGTGACTGATCTGGGCACTTGGGTTGTGAGAAAGTAACGCAGAATGTTCATAAACATTCAGATTCTTAGGGGAAAAAAGAAAGATTACATGGCACCTTTGTCTTCTGAAAGACATTTCAGGTGGAGTATGAAAATAGGGTTGTATTACACTCCATCGGTGTGGGGTGAGCCAGGGTTCCAGTGCTGAGAGCGGAATTCGGTGTGGGGCGGGAGTGATGGCACAGCCTTGGCTGCTGCTGGTGGGGGCGGGGGCGGACAGGAAGCCGAGGAGACCAAAGCCCAGTTTGTACCTTCCCTCTCTTTGGATACAGGCACCTTTGGAAGGCTCACACCCCCTTCCCAAGTAGCTGGTCCCCTTTGGGGCAGACCTGCCACCTCCCACTGCACCAGGGTGCCCTTTAGGGCAAGCCTTGGCCAATTCACAGCATTGCCACCTTTTGGGGTAGGCCTGGGAGGGTGGAGTGGGGCAGGAGGCGGAGACTGATACGCAGGTGGGATCTTGGTGAAGTTCCTCGTTCTTCAGGCAGATGGTTCCGTGAGCTGCCAGAGGACAGACTGCGTGGACTCCTGCCCGCACCCGATTCGGATCCCTGGACAGTGCTGCCCGGACTGTTCGGCAGGTAATTCCCCATAGGGGCTGCAGAGCACCCCTCCCCTCCGTTGCCTTTGGGCTCCCTGGTATCGGGCCCCTCCATGCAAAGCACCACACAGGTTTCACCTCAGGTCAACCTCACAACCTCCCTCTGGGGCAGCCCATCTCACAGATGGGGAAACCGAGGCTCAGATGTAGAGAACTGGCCTATGGCAGGCCCTGCCTGGGTGCCAGAGGCAGGTACGAAGATGTGCGGTGACTACAGCTTAGGCGGAGTGACAGGCAACAGGGAGAACAAATGAAAGTGATGTTTTATTTGTAGCAACTTGTACCCTCCCCCTTGTTTCCAAAGCCATGCTTTATTGTGGAACATTAGAAAGGCCCATTTTCACTTTTAAACCTCATGGTTCTGTTTTTCTAGTCTCTTTGTGATATAATATCTACATCTATATATAACATCTGTAACATCTATTTCTATCTAACATAGAATAGATATATGTTATACATATGTTTTCCTTTAAAACATTTCCCTACTGTCTCATCACCCGTGTTTTTACTTGCCAGTATGTGATAAATACCATCAAGGAGGCACCATCTAGACTGGGCCTCTGAGGGCTTCAGGAGACACAGAGGGGAGAGGTGTGGAGGAATGTTCTGGAAGGTGGGGTTTGGCTGAGTGGGGAGGAGCAGAGATGGCTGTGGTGCCAGCACCCAGGTTGTGTCTTCTAGTCCCTGTGTCCTGGTCCACCTGGTGAGGGGGAAAGGGGGAAACGCTTTATCCTGGGGGAGTGGGAGGTGTGGAGGTGAGGACTTGGGAGGGTGGGGGGACCCTGAGGTGAAGACACACTGACCCCTCTGCTGAATCCAGCGCCAAAAAGTCAGCACCCAATCTGGACCTGTGTTCTATCCCTTCCCCAACCTCTGGGGCAACTGGCCCAGGAGGCAGTTGGCCTGACCTTCACTCTCCCGATAAGCCTGGGAACTTGACCCTGGCAGGAGCCTGGTCACTAACCACCCCCCGCCCCTGCTCCACTGGCTCTCACCGCATGCTCTCTCTGGCAGGCTGCACCTACACAGGCAGAATCTTCCACAACAACCAGACCTTTCCGTCTGTGCTGGACCCGTGTCTGAGCTGCATCTGCCTGGTACGGCCACCCAGACCTGACCCCTGTCTGCGGACACTCCCCAGGGACTGCCACCAGCTCCTGAACCCTGGAGGCAAAGTCCAGAGACCTCCAAGAGAAAGGTCACTTCTGGGTCCTGGTGACAGTTGGCTCCCTCCAGCCCTGCCCAGGGCGAATCTTTACCCAGGGCCAGGGGACCATTTTTCATTCTCTGCCCTGGCAAAGTCTTCTGCTTCTGGTGACCAGGGAGGATCTTGGGGGCCAGTCCTTAGAGTATGACAGGGTGCCGGGTGAGGGACTCCAGCTCACGGCCTCTACTCACATCTCAGGTTCTTGGCGTGGGCAGCGCCTGCTCTCAGCCCTTCATATGCATGGGCTCAGTCAGTCCTTGGAAACTCCTAGGTGGCGGGCAGCACCATCTTTTCCATCTGCTAGGTGGCAAACCGAGGCTCAAGACCCCACAGCCCGTGAACTGCAGTGCCAAGAATCGAACCCTCACACTCGGAGCCCGTGCTCCAGGAAGCGCACTTCCACCCCACCCCATGCTTCCCCTCAGTCTGAAAAAGCATGTTTGGTAGTGGTGTCAGTTAGTGTTTGGGAACTGGAGCGAAAATCCTGATAGCTCGTCACGCTGAAAACATTCACTGCGGGTGGAGCATCCTCGCCGGCGTGCCGGCGGAGGGTGAGGCGCAGCGTGGAAAGGGACAGGGTCTGCAAGAAGACTGAGAAACTTGGTGAACATCTTGGGCCTCTGAGTGTCCCCGCTCATTTACAGCCATGTGCTTCAGGGAATTTCGGCTCCCAGGTCCTTCTTTCTCCTGGGGTTTTGGTGTTCACCTTTCTTGGGCAGTTCATGGCGTTGTTCAACAGGTACCTGTTGACAGGTGAGGTCTGTGGACAAGGACTTGTGGGGCTTGTGTCCTAGCAGGAAGACAGACTGACTGAGTGAACAGCCCCCCTCCCCTGCCCCCACCATGGACCTCTCCCCAAACCTGGGTGATTCTGATGGGTACTCAGTGGCTATGTGACCTGTCCTTCCCAAGTGTCCCATCAGCCCCCTGGAACAAAGAGGCCTTGTGCATTTTCTGTGTCCTGCAGCTGGGCTCAGTGGCTTGCTCACCTGTGGACTGCCCCATCACCTGCACCTACCCCTTCCACCCCGATGGGGAGTGCTGCCCGGTGTGCCAAGGTGAGTGGGTCCTGCCACCCCATGTCTGAGGCTCCCAGGTGGGCCTTGGCTCTCACAGGCCCCTGTCTCCTCTGCCCCCACAGACTGCAACTATGAGGGAAGGAAGGTAGTGAATGGCCAGCTGTTCACCTTGGACGATGAGCCCTGTACCCAATGCACGTGCCGGGTGAGCTGGGCCTGGGAACTGGGCGCTGCCTGGCCAGGGACTGCTGCTTGCCTTTCGTCCCTTTGCAAACCTTGTAGCCCCTTCGCCCATGTAAGCCCATCTTCCTCCCGCCTTTCTTCAACTTTCTTCACCTTCAGTCACCTGCCAGAATACCTTTGGATGTGGCTGTATCCTTTCTCTTTGCAGTTTCCTTAAGACCACCCTGCTGCGTTTGGCCCTCACCTGTTGTTCAAGTGAGGGCCAGGCACTGCAGCCTCTGTCCCCAGAGATTCCCGCGGCTGGTGACAGAGACCTCTGGGGGTGCTGCTCCGGGCGGGCAGGGCTCTCCAGGTATCCTCATGTGTGCCCTTCTGCTTCCCCAGCTGGGAGAGGTGAGCTGTGAGACGGTCCCTTGCCCGTGGGCCTGTGTGGACCCCTCTGTGTCCCCCGGGCACTGCTGCACCTCCTGCCCAGGTAAGCAGGCCTCTGGGTCCCGGAGTTCCTCCACCACCTTCTCCCACTTTGCTCTTCCTCCTAGGAACACAGACCTCGCCAAGCCCTGGGTGTGAGACACCTGGGCTCAGAGAGGGAACGTGGGTTGCTCAAGGTCACACATGACCCTCATCCGTGCTCCTTGTGCCACCCCATGACATGCTGTGTGACAAGTTGGTTTGTTTGCAGTCCCTCTTCATCCCCTTCCGTAATCTCTTGCTCTGCCTTCTCCCGTTTTGAAAAATCAGAACTCAGGGACTGAATCCATGTTGCAGGAGGGTCGTTGCTGGTAGGTGCTAAGCACTCATGTGTCTGGCGATGTCGTCTGTCTTACTCCGTTTCCTTTTCACAGCGGCCCGTGGAGACAGGTGCTCTTATCATCCCCATTTTCTGGGAGAGGATGCTGAGGCACAGAGAGGTGAAGCCACATGCTCAGGGTCACACAGCTGACTGGCAGCAGAGCCAGGATTTGATCCCGGAGTCGATGCTTTTAGCTCCTATGCTGTCCTGACCGCTGAGCATTATTCTTACCTGTTTGTCTTTGTCTGTTGTTGGTGTTTGTCCGTGTTCAGTCCTTCCAGAGGAAGACACAGGGCACAGATGACCTGCTGGAATGCACAGCTTTGAAGTGTTGATGTGGCCCTTAGCTGGTCCTCTGAAAAGCTCCCAAATGTTCTGGTTTGCATACCTGGCCTACCTGCTGCCTTTGGGTTGACATTTAGGTGGTCTCTTTCTTTCTTTTTTATTTGAACCATAATGGACCTACAGTGAAAAATCTTTGGTCAGACAGCTTTTTTTTTTAAAGATTTTATTTATTTATTTTTAGAGAGAGGGGCAGGGAGGGAGAAAGAGAGGGAGAGAAACATTGATGTGTGAGAGATACATCAATCAGTTGCCTCTTGTACACCCCCAGCTGGGGACCTGACCTGCAACCCAGGCATGAGCCCCAACCGGGAATCGAACTGATGACCTTTCAGTCCACAGGCCAGCGCTCAGTCCACCGAGCCACACCAGCCAGGGCACACAACTTCTTTTTCATTTTGTGAGTTGCATTCGGACATGTGGTCGATAGACAGCGTAACAGGGTCACAGGGCGTCAGCGTGGTTTGGTAACTGGCACAACGTGGCAACAGCACGTTGCCCAGTGGGGTCCTGGAGAAAGAGGAAACTTACAGCGGGGTGGCCAGCTCCCCAGACGCCCACCAACTCGACCCTGAAAGTATGCAGTTCAACTTTTCCAATTTGACGTGCCCATAAAGCACCTCACATGTGGCTCTTTTACGCTTTTTAAACTTCCAGGAAGACAGTGAATTTTCCCACTGATTTGCGGCCTGGATCTCCTCATGTGTAAAATAGCTTTTAACGCCTTTGGACTTTCGAAGAGGACGTTCTCTATTTAGGGCAGCTCTTCAGATCTGCGGGTGATGAGCTGCTGTCAGGAGTGGGGGTCTGGAGACAGCCGGGGCTTGTGCAGCCAGTACCTGGGGAACGCTGAGAGCTTTATAGTTCCTTCTTCAGTTTAACCGCTGCCAACTCCCCTGCGAGCTGACAGGCATTTTTCCGCATGCTGCCTAGAGACCAGTTGTTAGCAAAGATGCTGGGTGGGGTGCGGGACATTTTACCTGTATTGTCTCGTTTAAACGCTACTGGGAACATTTCAGAATGGCTGTTACTATATCCCCATTTTCAGATGGGAAATAGAGGCTGAGGGCGTGTACATATCTGTTTTAAAGCTGTTCTGTGGTTGCGGGTGTTGGACTCAAGGCCCAGCCTCTCGGATCCCTTACCCCCTGCTCTTTCCCACTCTGCTCTCCTTCCTGACGGGGAAAGTGAGGCCCAGAGAAGGGAGGTACAGAGCCAGCTCTTCTGAAGCACAAGGCCTCAGTGTGCTCTCCATGTGACTTTTTCTCATGACAACTCCTTTTAAGGACAAACCATTTTTTATTGAACTAGAATATGAGTAGTTGTTGCTGTTTTTGATAACCCAAAACAAAACCAAACCCCAAAACCCAGCTTGCTTGAGGTGTAGTTCACAGGCCACACGATTCACATGGTCCAAGTGCACAGCCAGTGGCTCTGGGTGTATTCACAGAGTTGTGTGACTGCCCTTTGATGATTTTTATAGTGTCATTCATCCAGGTTTTTTTTTTTTTTAAAGATTTTATTTACTTATTTTTAGAGGGAGGGGAAGGGAAAGAGAAACAGAGGGAAACAGCTATGTGCAAGAGAAACATCAGTGAGCTACCTCTTGCACGCCCCCTACTGGACACCTAGCCTGCAACCCAGGCCTGTGCCCTGACTGGGAATCGAACCAGCGACCTTTCAGTTCTCAGGCCAGCACTCAGTCCACTGAGCCACAGCAGCCAGGGCAGTCCAGTTTTTCAGTGTGTCCGACAGCATCCCTGTCTTCTGTGATCATGCCTCCCTAACATTTTCTACGTTGGCTTCTTCACTCTCCATGTGCTCTCAGCGCCCCCTTCCTTCCTTTACTGGTTCCCTCCCCGCCAACCCTCCTGTGTGTTCAGCCCTCGTGATGTTTTGGGCTCTGGACTAAGATGTAAAAAGACAGAACAAACAGACCCAACTTTACCGTGGACGTGGCTTTCTTAGAGCAGTGTTAGAAAAACCGAGTGGACGGGACAGGAAGCTCTCATACGCCCTCTGTCTCCACTGTCAACACCCCGCAGCAGGTGGTACCTTTGTTACCACCGTTGGTGATGCTACGTCAACACAGTGTTGTCACCCGAAGTCCGCGGTTTGCATCTGGGTTTAGGCTGAGACGTCCCATGCGCTGCTTTAGTCAGTCCTGCGCGCTCGTCACCTTACGGATGAGGAAGCAGAGGCTCAGGGCGTTAGGGCCCCACAGCATCCCTGAGCCTGCGTCTGCACAGCCACTCTGGTGAACCGCCTCCTTCCATTTATGCTTTTTAGAAGATTTTATTCATTTATTTTTAGAGTGAGAAGAAGGGAGGGAGAAAGAAGAGAGAAACGTCAATGTGTGTTTGCTTCTTACGTGCCCCTACTGGGGACCTGGCCCACAACCCAGGCCTGTGCCCTGACTGGGAATCGAACCGAAGACCCTTTGGTTCACAGGCCAGCGCTCAATCAGCTGAGCCACACCAGCCAGGGCCCAGCCGTGCTTTTTGTCTCTTCTACCCCAAGATAGGTGCCGGCTGGTCCGCACCAGGTGTTCGAGGACCCGCAGAGGACAGAGCTTGGGCATCTGTCCCCTGCAGCTTGTCCCAGAGCAGCCCCAGCTCTTGGGAGAACCACGGTGCCTCTTGTTTCCCCACCTGTCTCTAGATTCCTTGGAAGAAAGGCGGGGACTCGGCCCTTCTGGAGACGTGGAGCTCAGCAACGCAGCTCGGAGTCCCCGCAGAGACCCTGCGGCCCCTGTCAACTGCAGCTCCTGCCCGGGGCCCCCAGCAGCCCTGCCTCGGAGGCCAGTGCTCCGTTTCCTCCAGCTCCTCTTAGGGATGAACATGTCTGACGCGCAGACTTTCCCCAGGAGCCCTTCAGGAGCCCCGGCTTCACCCTCACCCCCCACGGCGCCCTTCCTGGGGCCTTCCATCCTGCCAGGAGCCTCCACTCTACCTCCAGCCTCTCCTGGGGACCCTGGGCCACCTCCTGTTTCTCCAGAGCCTTTGACCTCGGCCTCCGGGGCCCACACGGTGGCCAGGCAGCCTTCTCTGCCTGCAGCTGTCCTGACTGATGCTTCAGCTCATTCCACGACAGACCCTAGCCCCTCAGAGACCCCTGCCACCCTCCTCAGGCCTCACAGACTCTCTCCCACCACCTCCAGACTCTCTGCAGCCCTTGGGGCTACCGCCAGCCCTCGCCCCCAGCAGCCCGCAAAGGGGACCTCACGCAAAGAGGAGCCCACCGGGTAAGGCGGCCTCCATTTCAGGGCTGTGCCCTGGAGACACGGACAGAGGAAGCTGCCAGTGGCCCTGGGAGTGTGCAGGAACGCTGTGGGGGCCAGCGAGGTTCACTCCTGCAGTGCTACTGGGGGCATGGCAGACCCTTAGGGCTGACATCGCCTTGCTCCCAGGAAGCATTTGGAATGTGCTGTGAAGATCAGCAGATGCCTTCCCCAGGGGCAGCATCATCCCTGGAAGGCCCGGTCTCTTTCAAGGAAGGCTGGGCTGCTGAGCTGCCTCCTCTGGAGGATGAGGGTCGGTGGTGAGGGCCTGAGACTCCACTGGGACTGTGCCACCAGTGTCACTGTCCTCATCCGAGGTTTCCTGATTAAAGGCTGTCTCGGTCTCCCCCAGGCTGCCCCGTTCGCTCATTCAATTCTCTTACTGGAAAGGTGGGGAACTCCATTCCAATCCCCACCCCTGGCTTGGGAGAGAAGCCTGCCTGAGGCTGGGGCTGCGTTGGGGAGGTGTCTGGTGTAAGCCCCTGGTGGCCTTTGACGCCCGGAGACTTCTGAAGTAAGAAGGAAAAAGACGGATGGAGAGGGCTTTGCAGGTTGGGTTCCCTGGGCAGGAAGGAAGCAGCAGGCAGCTGGTCCTTGTCATCGACACCTGTGGGGTGGGTGAGAGGGAGAGGTCGGCTGGGCCTCAGCCAGCCCCCTCGGGGAGCTCTGAGGCTGGATGCCACATGCTTCAGACTTGAGGCAGGGCAAGGGGACAGCTCTGTGAGCCCAAGCTGACCAGTAATTCCATCTGGGCTGCCCCAGGAAAGCGGCATGACCTTGGATGAGGCAGCCCCCTTTAGCAGAGGCAGTTCCTGATGAGGGCAGATGGCCGAGAGCTGTCTGCGAGCAGCCCTCCCAGCAGCTGGGGGACTAAGTCCGTCAGTGTGAAGGGGGGTCTGAAACTACAGCCTAGTTTCCATGACAGGTGGAAAGAGGACAGTGCTGTCATTTATGGGGCATGTCAGTTGGAGATGGAAGACAGGGAACTATGATGTCACCGTGTCACCCACCTGCTGCCACCGAAGCCCGAGGGGGCCGTAGAATAAAGTGCTGAGAGAGAGGCAAAGGGCTTAGATGTGAAGGATAGTATCTAATTTAAGGGTGAGGGCTGGGCGCCCCGACCAGCTCTGAGCCCTGCTCAGCCACGATTGGCCAAGGGACCTCGGGGCTCGGCTCCTTTGTCTGTGTGGTGGGACCGTGACTCTCCCTTGTGGAGTTGTGGCGTTGCCCCCATGTGACGCTGTGGAGCCACCCAGCTTCCTGATGCCACCTGGCATCTAATTTCAGGATGAAAGTGTAGGACCCCGGCTGCCTCAGTCGCTGTCTCCACGTGGCCACTTCTCAAATAAGCCAGCTGTCCACATGGTGGTGGCTAAAAGTCAGGGCCTATTGTCCCTTCGTTACCCACTATTTAATAAAGGGTGCAATTCAAGTTGTAATACTGGTCTCCCCTCACCCCACCCCCCACCCACAGAACTCAAGTAAATGATGTGATTTCAAATGTTAAAAAAACAACACACAGGGCCACAAAAATAAAAAAGCACGGGGGAAGGGCAGGACAGCTGCAAACATTTCCCAAGGTTGGTCCAAGTACAAAACCATGCTTATCTGGACCCTTCCTCACCCGCCCCCAACCCCCGCCCCAACTTGCAGCCAGGGCCACAGAGGCTCAGAGAATTCAGGGGGTATCCTGCAGTTACACAGGTTATGAAGGCTGAGCTGGGAGGGGAGCCCTGTTCTGACTCCCAGTCTGGGCTGTGTCCCTTCACGTCGCACGTGGTTGGGTTCTTCTGCGGGAATTTAAGAGAGCCAGTTGATGGCTATAGTCGATGAGAGGGCACCGTGACCACCTTAGCGGGGTTCACACTTCCCCAAGGGCATTTGGGTGTGAGTCACTGGCCTGGGAGGTGATGCCAGGAAGCAGGTGAGGGAGGGGGAGGGGAGACGGGGAAGGGAAGAAAACCAGTCGAGATGCATGAAAGAGGGGTCACTGCTATGGGCAACTGCTACCCAGTCCTTCTGCAGACCCTCTGGGATTCCATGTAGCACGTGCCTCATGGTTGTCCCCAGCAAGGGCCTGAAGATGCCACTCTTGTTCCTGGCATACTCAGCTGGCCCTGCCCAAGGACCCTGCCTGCCTCCTGTCTGCTTGGTCCTTGGCATAAGATGGCTCTTGGGGGAAAGGTGCGAGGACCATCTGCAGAGGACCTCCCGACTGGGCCAGGGCTCTCAGTGGTGAACACTGTCCCTTCTCAGAGCTCCGTGGGGCAGGGGTTGGAGCGTCCTCCCTTCCCTGTGGGCAGGCAGTGTGGTGACAGGCTGAGAGCCCCCGTGGGATCTGACTTGGCAAGAACATGCTCTGTCCACGGTAAGCCCCAGCGTGCAGGGCCTGCTGTCCAGGGCTGGCTCCAGGAGGCCAGGGGACCACCGTCAGGACCCCAGAAGGGCGTGTAGTGCTCTGAACAAGCAGGAGGAGCTGGTCTGAATTCCCAGCAGCCCAGGCTCACACACGCAGGAGAGAGTATGTCCCTGGGTGAACACACCCTGGCTTTGCCCAGGCCTGCGACTCCATGTTCAGGGCTCTGAGCAGCCTTCTGTGTGCCAGGTCCTCTTCCACGTGGTCAGTGTCACTGGATCCGGGGATTCCCCGAAGGCCGAGTGACCAGATCCAGTTCAGCAGACCCAAGCGTGGAGGTTGTTGGAAGCACCGGCCCGGAGACAAACCACAGGAGGTTTCCAGTTAGGATGGACTCTCAGAGGTTTAAAGGTGCTTTTCCTTAACTTTGAATGTGTAGTGCATCTACATCCTTAGAAATAAAAATATGTAAAGTGCGAGGTCTCACCCACCCCGTACCTACCCAGTGCCCCCTCTTCTCTTTTCTGTGATCTCTGGTTCTTGGGTGTCTCGGTTCCTTGGTGTATATGCAAGCAAACCTTATTATTATTTTTATAATCCAAGTACCGCATAATCTAGGCCCTATTGGCACCTGCTTTTTTTCCCACCTAGCGATCTCTCTTCGAGATCGTGGCGTCCCAGGACCCAGCAGGCATGTTCATCTTTCCCTTTTCCCAGCTGCACAGCAGCTCCTGGCGTGCACGCACCGTGAGCCCTTTAATTATCCCTGTGGGTGGACATTTGGGTCATTTCAGATCTTGCTCTTACAAAAGATGCTACAAAGAATAACCTTCTACTGACATTTTGCGTGTGTGCAAGTGTTATTTTTAAGACAAATTCCCAGAAGTGAAGTCACTGGGCCCCAAGGCAGATGCATTTCTGATCTTGAAGGATGTTGCCACACGGCCCTCTGCAGGGCTTGTGCCGCTCTGCGCTCCCAACAAACGTGGGAGAATCTGTGTTTGGGGAGTGGAGCAGAGAGACCTGCGAGATGAAGATAACCCTCCCGGACGAGTGTGGACGGAAAGGAGGGATCGAGCTGAGCTTGGACCCCTAAGGCCCGCGGGAAATGGAGAACAATGAATGGAGAAGGGTCCTGAGACTGGAGAAAGGGAAGGTGAGTCCATCTGATCTTGGGGAGCAAAGCGGGAAGTGTCAGGTCAGACTTGTTAGTGCAGGGTTTTCCAGTCCGAAGGGTCTGTTTCATGGGGAGCCTTTTTAGATTCCATCTGGATGCAGGAATCCCAGGGTGAGGGAGCAGAAGTGGGGCTGGGAGGGAGAGGCCGCGCTGCAGTGGCGGAGCTGAGGACGGGGAAGAAGGCAGCACGTGGCCCGCACCAGAGCAGGGAGGGTCTGGGAAGACCTGCCTGCGTCCTTGGAGCCTAGCTCATGGCCTGGCTCACAGGGGGTGCTCGGGAAACGTCAGAAATGCCAACAGCCAACGAGCCAGGACACCGTGAAATTCCTCTCCAGAAATCTGAGAAGTCCACCTGTTGGTCCCATGACCAAATGTGACGGGGGCAGAATGCCGGAGAGGGTGGGAGCAGACCCACCTGTCATCTTAAGTATCAGTCAAGTCAGATCCACTCTCTCGTCCTGCCCAAGTTGTTTCCTTGTGAAAAGTCTTCTCGAATTCATCACTCAGTCAACAGATATTTATTGAGCATCTACTGTGTGCCGGGCCCTGGGGTTCTAACGGCAAGGCCATCACAGCCCCTGCCCCGCTGGGTGTGAGACAGGCACCCCCATGAATGCATGACCGCTGACTGTGCCCGGTGCCAGAAAAGAGAGGAGGGCTGGACTCTGTGGGAGGGGGGTCAGGGGCGGCCTTGCAGGGAAGCAACGTTTCAGCTGAGAGGATGCTAGGTGTCAGCAGGTCAGGAAAAAGGGAACAGCAACCCAGGCAAAGGGAGCAGTGTGTGCAAAGGGCTGGGGGTGGGGAAGACGTTGGTGTGTTTGTGGAGGTGGAAGAAGGCCAGGGCGGTGGGAGCTCAGGGGAAGAGGGGTTGGGAGAGGCAGGGAAGGTATGCAGGGACCAGAGCTTGCGGGGCCTGGAGGCCATGCCAACGCTTTATCGTCTTGCCCATGTGCAACTGGACAGCATTAATTCAAAGTTTCAAGCAAGGACGGTATGAGATCAAATTTATGTTTCAAAAAGATCCCTCGGCCGTCCCCTCCTAGAGCCCAAATCCTGTGTTTGTGGGAGTGATAGATGACAAGCTGTGGGGTGACGTGACAAGAGAGCATCTAAGCTCTGTTGTTCTGGTCACCTCAAAGTCACTCCCGCGCAGCAGGGAGGCCCAGCTCCCGTCAGCAGGCCAGTGTCTGCAGCGAACAGTCTGGAATCCAGCTGTCGGCCGGCCGAGGCAGGAGCCCTGGGAACTCTTCCAGTGTGTGCGGAGGAGTAGAGGCCTGCGGTGGGTTCACTAGCGAAGGAGGGGCTGAGAGCAAGCTCGGCCGAGTTAAAGCGAAACAGACCCCTTTGCAGCAGGACTTCTCAGGGCCTTGGATGGGGGCGCCGCACGCCTTGTGAACCTCAAGAACGGCCTAGACCGCCACGGGCTCCACACTTATTTTGGAACTTCGGTTTCCATTGAACATTTTGTTCTCAAAATCACTGAGAGATGCTGCTGTTTCCTGGTTGCATTTCCAGGGCATATCTGCTCATGAGCATGCTCTGTTTCTTTTCTAGAAATCCCTGTTCAGGGAACAAAAACACCCTCTTTCCTGATGGGGAAACACGTCAGTTCAGTGTCTTGTACCCAGAGTGGGGAGGGGTCCTCGATTGTTAGTTTGGATCAACCAGCTAATCTCGGAAAGCAGCCTGTCGGGTGTCAGTTTCTGTTACTTTCCAGCCCATGTCTTACCTTCAACACCACCCTGCCTGGCCTGCTTAGGAATGTCATCATCAGTGGCCACCTGTCCTTGGTCCCTGTTTTTCTCGTTACCTTATTGGGTTTGGGAGAAATAAGAAGTCCCCTTAACCAAGAACTCAGGTGCCGTGTTCCATGAGGAGGCAATGGCCTGGTATTTCTGGTCCCCAGATCTAATCTATTTTATTATTATTATTATTTTTAAATCAAGGTATAATTGACTCCCAAGTCTTTATACGGTGCTCTCAGCAGGACCCACCAAGGCCCATGTGTCTTCCTGCCTCCACTTGGAGTGTGAGCTGCCCCCGTCACTGTGTTTGGTGCGGTCCAAGAGAATGTGGCCATGGCTGTCCCCCTGCCCTGGCAATCCGACCCCGGACTGATGTGAGGGGAAATGCCAACAAGGAGAAGCAACGCCACAAAACATTTTCCAGGAGGTCATGTTTTTATTCTACATTATTGGTGTTGCAGGGGACGGGACCAAGATTGCACCTCCACGATCCCACGGGCAGGGCAGCGGGGAGAATTATATACACCTAGAGTGGGCGCAGAGCGGGGGCCGGATCTTCCCGGGAAGGGGCCGGAAAGACTCAGGCTTAGGCCACGGGGGCCAGGCCGACCTGGTTGTTGCCCCTGTCAAAGACGGTGAAGTACTGACGGATGAAGATGTCGCCCAGGATCCAGAGCTCTCCGGAGGCAGTGGGGAGATTCATGCCCTGGAAGCCACTGACACAGCCCTGCTGGCTCTGGAGAAGAGGAGAATGGAACCGGAGATGGGACACAGACTCTGCAGGGACCGGCGCTGGGGGACTGAGCCCCAAGGGCCACGGTCCGCTGCGAGGCACGTGCACAGAGGAGCTTCCTGGCCCGTGTCCAGGGACTTGGCTCTTTCAACCTGGGGTCTGCCTGCAGAAGCCATTCCCTGCACTGTCGGTTTCCAGGGACTACGAGACATCATCGCCCAGTGTTTCTGGCAGGTACGCAAACCCTGACATCAGCCCCAGAGTGAAGGGGTTTAGGAAGAAAGCTGCCAGGGAGGATTTTGGAAGCCCTGGTGACACAGCCTTTTCTCATTATCCTGATCCTGTTCAGTGACAAACCAGGTCAGCTGTTAGTCCTTTTCATTCACCAAGGTTGTGGGCACCTTGGGTGCACATTGGAATCACCTGGGAAGCTTTGAAAAACCTCACTGCTCGGGCGGCACCCTACTAATTAATCAGCATCCCTGGGGGAGTGGCCAGGACATCAGGACTTCTTGCTGGACAGCTCAACCCACTGCGCGAAATGAGCTTTCCTCCTGGCATTGTGGCGGAAGGTAAGGGGTTTTCTGTGGTTCGTCTGACCGCAGATTTGTTACTTGGTAGAGACAGTAGGAGCATATTAGCCCTGACCCTACGCAGCTTGTGATTTTCATTTGCTCAACCCTTAATGGCTTCAATGTGGTCCATCTTACCCAGCTCCGCTAAACCACGCTCGGATCAACAGGCTGATAATGGAAACCTGGGGTGTAGACTCAGGTGTTCAACTAGAAATTCTTTTCACACCACCATCATTTGCCTTACTTTTCCCTCGTGGGTGGGGTGGGTGGGGACTGGGTCCAGATTCTCATTCATGCCTTTATTTGTAATGTGCTCTTTTTCTCTGGAGGCTGTCCAGAGCAGATGTCAGCCACAGCCTGTGTGAAGCGGAAGGATGTGGCCACATCCTAGGAGCCCCCTGAGGTGGAAGGCCCAGAGCCCCCTTACCTGCAGGATGTAGGCACTGGGGGGCAGCGGGTACTGGATGCCGTTGATGGTGAAGACGATGTTGGGCAGGTTGCTGATGGCCGAGCAGCTGACCACCATCTGGAAAGAGGGAGGGTTAGCAGGGCTGCATTCCTTCTGCATGGCAGATCTGCCACCTGGGTCTAGACCAGGGCCACCAGGACTGGGTTTACCTGGCCATTCGAGGACTGGCTGGCTCCGATGTAGCCCTGGATGTTGGCAATGGCATTGGTGGGGCCAGCCAGCAGAGAGGTGCCAGTGTCAACAATGGCCTGGCAGCCCCCACTGCAAGCAATGACCTCGCCGTTCATGGTGATGCTGTGGATGAGATGCAAGTTAGGGTTTCCTTGGCCCTCAGCAGGAACCGAGCGACTCCAGAGAGTCCCTCTTTCCCATCCATTGGCCAATACACGAAACGTCAGCTTCTCTCCTTCATGCATGCATTTGTTTGTGCACTAATTTCTCCAAAGCCATGCACGGAGCGCCGACTCTGTGCCAGACCTGGGAGATGCAAAGCCTAACAAGACAACCACACACTTTCTGGCTGCAGGGCGTTCGCAGTCTAGCCAGAAAGGTACATTACAGTGGAGGAAGGGCAGGATGAACAGGGCACATGGCAGGGGGACAGAACCACAATCCAGAGTGAGGGTGGCGGTGACGAGGAGCAACCAGGGAGGCTTCTCAGGGAAGCAGACGGCCAAAGACCGCAAGGAGGTGAAGGGCTGGGGGAGGGCGTCGTGCGGTGGGCAGTGATGGGGACAAGAGGAGTGGGGGCGGGAGCTGGAAGAACTGATGAAGCAGCGGCTGGGACAGACATCAGGGGACCAGCGCATGCTGGTTTCGCAGGACTGTCCTGGTTTTAGTACTGAAGATTTTCACGTCCCAGGAAACTGCTCTGGCCTAGGCAAACCTGGGTGATTGGTCCCTCTAGCAGGCCTGCGGGGCAGTGGGGCGGGGAGGGAAGGGCAGCTGGGGAACGAGGCTGTGTGGCTGAAACAACTTCTCAGGCATTTTGCCCTGTCCCTAGACTAGCAGTGACATTGTCCTGGAGTGGGAGGAGCATGTGCCAGTCCACAGGTCCCCGAAATGCAGAGACAGGTGGACAGCCAGGTCCTCCAGCTCTCCCTGGGGATGCTAGCAGATTGTCCTGCCTCTGTGCCAGAAGGAAAGTGGCTGTCTCATCCCCACAGAGTGTTTGGGGGCTCAGACAGCTCTTTTCCTCCAGCAAAGTACCTGTCCAGGGTCCCCTCTGTCCTGGCCAGCTCCCACCTGTCTCCCGGGGTACATTTCCCTGTGCTGGCTGTTCCAGTGGGACCCTGGAAAGCTTAGCTGACTATGAGTCTGTAAGGAAAAGGGGCCTGGGGCCCATGCCAGGATGTGGCCCATCCATAAAGACTTCACCTGTCCATGGTGATCTGCCAGTAAGTCTCCGAGGAAAGAGGCACCCAGTTCAGGGTTCCAGTGTAGTAAGAAGAATCGATGCCTCCAAACATCACCACGCTGCCGCTCTGGTCATTGCTGTGAAAAGTGGGGGTGAAAGACAGGAGTTCATTCTGTCCTTCATTCTCTCACTCAAATGCACATAAACTATGGGTACTCTAAGAGCTACCTTTTTTCTTCCTTTCTTTTTCTGTGGAGGTTTGCTGTCTATTGTGTGCCAGGAGCCATGCCGAGTGTGGGACAGACAGGGTTCCTGTACACTAAGGCCCCCGCCATGGCCACGGTGATGGTAATTGTTTCCACTTTACAGACAGGCACAGAGAGGTGAGGGGACTTGCCCAAGGTCACACAGCCAGGGAGCGCCAGAAGCAAGATTAGAACCTAGGTCTTTCCGGTTCCAAAGCATGTGAAATGAATACACGTTTGCTCTTAAGGACGTGACCCTGTAGTGCTCATTCTCAGCCAGGGGCATTTCACCCCCTGGGGACATGTGCCAGTGTCTAGAGGTGTTTTTGATGGACATGATTGGATGGGGGTAGGGGCCGTCACTGGCGTCTATGAGAGAGAGGCCAGGGAGCCTGCTAAACATCCTCCAAGGCACAGGACGGCCCCCGGCAGCAAGGAATGATCTGGTCCAAAGTGTCAGTAGTGCTGAGACTGAGAAACTGACCCAGCTGGAGAGAGGAGGTGGTCCTGCATGAAATACCTGTAAGGGCTGATTGCGTTTAAGAGCTGACTTGAGTTTTAAGTGGCGGGGGGGGGAAAGGATGAAAGGGCCTCTCTGTTGGAAACTGCAGGGGACCATGTTACTGGAATTGTCATTGTCTAAATCTGCAGATTCGGGTTAGATAGGGGAGCAAATGTGGCTGATGAAATGAGCCACCGGAGAACTGGCCGCAGGTGAAAGAGTCCCTGCTCAGCGAACCCCACCCACCCTCACCGTTCACCTCTGACGGCCCACACGGCCCACTGTGAGCATCGCAGAACAGGGAACAGCTGAGGAATCACATCAGCCGTGACAAACTGCTTCAGAAGAAGAGGGTTTGGGCGTCTCGGGGAAGGCGGAGACGCCCTCAGATATTCTTGCACAAACCTCTGCTCAGCCGAAACCGACACCCGGTTCATTTTTCATTGTCTTAGAATTAACTCATAGTCACACCCGATGTTAACTCGTGAAAGGAACTTGCATTCACCCATGAAAAGTTCCACTGTTCGAGATGTCTCGACCAATCATTCCTTGCTATGAAATTGTGGCCCCAATGTTAAGCAGACTTGCTTCAAATGGTGGTCTTAGGGGGGTCAGCAATGAGGGGACTGGCGCTGCTGAGCAAACTGCTAATGACACTGGAGTTGGGGAAGTCAAAGGGACAGAGGGTCGTGCTGATCAGATCAGAGAAGTGAGGACGGCCGGTCACGGAGGGACTGGGGGCTGACCTGTCTACAGACACACCTCTCAAGCCTCAGTTTCAACCCCTTTCGATCCCTCGCTTGCTGAGACCCTCTTCATCCCTCCCAGCCCTAGACAGCCCTGTGCTGGGCCAGGTGACCGTAACCTCTCTTCCCCAACTTACGAGCTCAGGTAGACGGAGAAGAGGTCTTGGGAAACCAGGCCCTGGTCCCACATGTTGTCAAAGACGGGTGTGGCCCCCGAGGAGGCAATGCTGGGGTAGGCCAGGCCCAGGATGCCGTCAAAGGGCGCGTAGTACAGGAAGGAGCCGGGCTCCGTCTCGCTCAGGCCGAAGATCTGGTTGGTGTCAGTGATGCCTCCGACCTGAGTGGGGAAAACACATTGCTCACGATCAGTTCGCATCCACTGAGCTCTGCGCAGTGCCTGTGTGGGGCTGGGAGCGTCCTGGCTCATTCTGTGTAGGACTCCGCTTCTGGGTGGCAGGCTGGAAGGACGGAGAGGGGTTGTCCCCAGGAATACTTGTTATTCTGCTGGAGGTAACCATTGCGGCTGATCTCCAGATGGCCACAGTCTGCGCCTTGGTGTGAGGGTTTGCTGCAGAGCAGATGGTCACCGTGTGCTTGTGTGTCTAATGATCAGAGGGAGAGCAGACCCCAGGCAAACCAGAGCCCTTGCCCCATGCTGCGCCCTGGAAGGAGGGAGCTGGTGGAGCTTTAGGGCCGGGGTTGGGGGCCTGCAGTGGGGGGAGGAGGTGGTGCTAAAAGAGAACTGAGCCTTTTCTTATTTGCTCCGTAGCACTCAGCTTGGGTGGGGCTGAGGCGGGCTTGTGCCCATGGGTGCCACCCCTTACCCACTGCTGCCCCATCTAGAAATGTCTGTGACACTACTGCCATTAATGGGGGCATTGCCCGTCCCCCCACTAGGTGACTTCTGTGATCGCTGAGACCCATGTTGCTGGAATGAGCTTGTTCTGGGGGTGCTGGTTGTGGATGGCCCCAAGGTTCCTGGCAGCTGGTCCCAGGGCTGGGTGGGATGAAGTGGCCCCTCAGCAGGAGCTCACCTGGACAGTGTCGTATCCAAGGATGCCTGTCATGCTGCCGGTACCATAGGCAACGGAGACCGTTTGGCTGGTGGCCCGGTAGGTGGAAGACTGCTGAGGGTTGAAGCGGTTGTGGTTGGCTGTGAGGGCAAGAGAGGACGTTGTCAGCCTCCGAAAGCTGGTGGGGAGCCATGGTCCAGGGTTGCCTTCCTGGGTGGGTGGCTGGGTTCTGGGCTGGGTGGTGCTTTGGAGGAGATGGGTTACCTTTGCCTAGACTTTGGAGCCCAAGAGTTCCCAGGTTTCATGCCTGTCTGGTTAGACCAGTTGGGACAATCTTACTGATGGAAGGTCCCCAGCTGACCCCACAGTCCCTCCAGGACACCCCAGCCAAACATGGAGAGGTGCAGGCCCATGGCTGCCTGCTTCTCTCTGCCACCAGCCTGAACTCCTTGAGCACTGGGACCATGTGTGAGTCACCCCTTTGCCCCCCAGGCGCCTAAGCCCAGTGCTGGGCACACGGCAAATGCCTGCCGAGTGAATCCTGAGTGGCCCCAGCAGGCTTGAAAGGGACCGGTTTGCATGCTGGGCTCCTAGGCCTGTGGGTGCGGGGCTGGGCAGGGCTGGGCACTCACAGCAGGCAGGACTGGAGCAGTAGACAGAGGGCACCCACAGGTTGGAGGAGCCGGTATCAAAGATGACGGTGAACTCTTGAGGGGGTGTTCCGATGCCGATGGTGCCAAAGTACTCCATCTGCCGGGTGGGTGGGGACAGCACAGCTCACCTACATGGGGCTTCCCACCCTGGCCTCCCCGGGGACTGTCTCAGGGTTGGCTCCTCAGCCCACCTCCTGTCTTCCCCTTTGCATTCTTGCCTTTCCCTCCCTGTTCTATGCATCCGTCCTTCGAGGCCCAGCCTGGTCTCCCCACCTCCTTGGAGTCTTCCTCGGTTGTTCCCCAGTTCTCCTCTGACTGTTCTCTTCTGCGCACCATTAACACCTAATAATAACCTCGTCCTGTCTCAGTCTTGCCATCCTCGAGAACGCGTGTTCTTGGAGGACAGCATGGGACCCTAGAGCGCCTGGCTCAGGAAATGCTGACATGCTTGTTCATTAAATTGTTGACCAGGAGACAAGCAAGTCACTGAAAAATGGAAACCCTCCAATATAGCTTCTCCCTAAGTCTCCGTGTGTATGGCAGGCTCCGGGAAAGGGCGCTGTCAGGGCTTTTGTTCTTGGTGCTAGTACTTTCTCTTCTTCATTCCAGCCATGCTGGTCTTGCTGTTCTTTGATGAGGACCAGCCTCCTTTCCCTCCCAGGGCCTCCGCACTTGCCATTTCTTGTGCTCGGAAAATGTTTATTCCACATCTTTCCCCATCAGTTATTCAGAGAGCTAATCAATGTCACCTCCCCCAAGAGGCCCTCCCTGACCACTCTAAGTTTGCCCTTCCTCCTTATTCTTTTTCCCCTGACTCTAATCAATATTTGTACCACTTGTCATTAACCTGAAATTATCTTACATACTTATTTATTTGTCTCTTATTTGTCTTCTCTTCCAGCATAGAAGCTCCAGGAACTTTGCTTATTCACTATAGTTTTCTCAGCTCCTTGCATAGCCCCTGGCACATAGTAGGTACTTCGTAAACAGGTGAGTAAACGGGCTAGCTTTACCAGGGGCCAGGCCCTGTGCTGAGTATCCCCAAAAAAGCACCAATGACTTGAACAACCCTCTGAGAGTGGATATTAGTGGCTCTGTTTGACAGACAGGACACTGGGGCTCACTCAGAGAGTGTAAATGACTTGCCCAAGGTCACCGGAACCATTACAGCCTAGATGTGCACCAGGCCTGGCAGAATTCAGAGGCTAAGCTCTTAATGACAAGTGACACTGCTTTGTATGCTTGGCCCAGTGCCGTTCACGTAGGGGACACACAGTATTTTTCACGAAGGGCAAATAGAAGGGTCAGAGTGATCTTCCTGTAATTTCAATCTGACCTTGTCAACCACTTGTTAGGATGATTCAGTAGCAATTAAGATGCAGCTGGTTACCTGAGTGGCTTCTCCCACTGACCCTCCAGCTCCCTTTGCACCTCCCTCCCGTCCCTCTCCTCCTGCTCTCCACGCACACTGGCTTCCTTTCCTCAGATACACTCTGCTCCCCGCTGTCACGGGGTCTGACACAAGCCATCCTGCTCTCTGGGACTCTTTTCCATCCTCTTGGAACCCTTGCTCTTCCTTCATTGCTCCAGGGAGATGTCCCTGCCTGCCACTTGCCACCTGCCATACTGGCACAGGGTGGCACCTTCACTGTGGCCCTTGCCTGGTTGTACTTCTCATGCTTTGTGAGGCTCACAGAATGCTGTCTGTTTCTCCCTACTAGACTGTGAACTCCAAGAGGGTGGGGGCCGGGCCCTGTTTTGCCCACTGCTGTTTCCAGGCCCAGCACCATGCCCGACACACCACAAGGTGCTCTGTATGCATAACACTGTGTGAACGAATGAACAAATGAATGAGTGAGTGAGTTTTCCTGCCCTTCTTGTGCCTCTGAGACCCAGGGAACAGATCCCTGGGTGACTGCCTGGGGCCTCAGAGTTCTTCCAAGACCCCTGGGGCCCTCTCTCTCCTCACGGCTAAGTCCCCGGAGCCGCCCCTGCCACCCGCCTACACACTCACATCCATGTAGTTCTCGAGGGGCTGGGTGGCCATCATGTCGGCGGCCTCTTTCAAGTACTTGCTGGCCGGGTTGAGGCTGTGCTTCTTCAGGTAGTCCTCCAGCAGGCCATGCTGGATCAGGTTTTGCCGCATGGACTGCCTTTTGACGAGGGGAACCCTGTGGCGAACGTTGCAAAGGGATGGTTTGGAGAGGAGGAGTCAAGGACTCTGCTCCTGGGGTACAGTGGGTGCCCAGCAAGGAAAAGGATGCTGGCCCAAGAGAGGATGCGGGAAGGAGGGAGTCAAGAGGAGAGACACTCCCCTTTGGGGCACAGCAACACAAAGAGGCCCAGTGGTTGTCCCAAGTCGGCTGGCCCCATGGGGGAACAGGAACCGACCCCAGACTGGCCCCGAGGAAGCCACAGGCAGTCGGGTGAGCTGGTCTTGCATGTAGTGCTGAGGGCTTGGGAGTGCTTTGAGGTCTCTACCAAAATTCTGCCATTAGCACTTCGTTCCGGGGAGTCTAGAGACTCATTTGCAAAAAGTAAGTCCTCCCGAGAGAGTTACGCTGGGCCCTCTGTCCTGTTCTCTTCCGTTTAAAGGGTTATAATGTTCCTTCCCTCTGAGCAGTTAACAACATCTGTAGTGTTGGCTTCCCAAAAGGGCAGAGAGAGAGAGAGAGAGAGAGAGAGAGAGAGAGCGTGCCAAGAAATGGTCAAGAGAGGCGCTGTACAAGGGAAGAAGAAGAAGACGGGAGGAAAGAAAGGCAATGTGGCAGGCAGCAAACTCACTTGTAGATGACACACTCAGAGAGTGCCACCAAGCTGAGCAGCAGCAGCCACTTCATGGTTCTTCCTGGGGCCCAAGTGTCCGGGGAAACGGAGGCGGAGGAAAGTGTGCAGCAGCAGCAGCAGGAGCAGCTCCTTATATACCACCCAAGTGCTCAGGAGTCGACCTTATCCACCCTCAAATATCACCCATCCTCCTAACCCAAACAGAAAATTTCTCGATAAGATTGTCCCTGCCACCGGGCCATGTTCTGAGAAGTTTCCGGTACAGAAACTTTCCATTGTAACCCCTCCCCCTGGCTGGAAGAGCCAGTGATGGACTGGAGGCATATGCCTTAAATAATGAAATGTATCACATCTTGACAAGCTGAATATGTCGATAAAATTGGTCTAAAGTGCACTTAACAAGTGACAGATACCCTGATTTGTCCCAGTGGGAGAGACGGCTAGGTTCTTGGAGACCAGCTCCCTACTTAGTGATGGGCCGTGCTCCTGTAGCTGCGACCCCAAAGCACATTCGTGGGCCAGCGATTTGGGACTCAAGACATGTCCCTACAGAAATGTCATTATATGGGGCTGTTGAGTGGCAGCTGGGTCGCATCCTGGAAAGTGGTGGGTGCAATAGAGGAAGAGGAGAGGGCAGAGCAGATGGAAGAATGCTGCCTTTTCTGAAACAGGCCAGCTGTGTCTTTGGAACCTGTGCCCCTCACTTTCTGACCTCTTCTCTTCCCGCTGCTCCTGTTCCACCCTCTCAGGTTGCTTGAAGCTTCCACCTTTGAGGTCCCAGTGGGTCTGGCTCTCGCACGTTCTTCATCTTGAAACTTGGCTGATGCAGTTGCAGTGGAGCAAAGCCATCTGGGAAAATTTATACTAGAGTGTGAATGACTCAAGAAGTCATTTCTCCTGAAGAGAAAGTCTTAAGAAAGTCCCTTCTTAAAAGAGGATGCTTACCAACGCAGTGGACTCTCTATGGGGTTTATTCAGTGGACAAAGTGGAGTGAAAACTTTCATTCAGGAATTGTGCAGATGGGAGATATTGGGGGGAGGTCAGCAGTAAGTAGTGAGGCCTATCTGCCAGTCTTGATTGGAAATCAGATCCCTTGGGCCACCCCAGGTTTTCTCAGCATCAGGAGACATAGATTCTAGAAAAGCTTTCCAAATTTCCCCCTGTGCCTCTGAATGAGTCCAGAGGGGTGCGGTTAGTACAAAGCACATTTGTGTTTCAAGATCCCCTGTTAAGTCAGCTTCATGCCACAGATATGGATCCTTGACCTGTATTTTCCGCTTTTACATCATCTGGTTCCTGCTTCCTCTCCTTGCTCTTTCCCTCCCCCTAGATCCTTTCTTCTTTGAGAGCTACATTCTCACCCTTGGGCTGATGGGCCTAAGATGGCTGCCTAAGTCCTGGGGGCACCAGATGGAAACCCCTGGTTGAAGGGTGCTGCTGGGAGGCAGGGAGGGGCATATGCTGGAAGGGGTGGGGGTTGGGCAGGGTCTTTAAAGGTAACTGGTGTCTTCCCTGTGTGGTGGGTAAATGGGTACTGATTGATGTTTCCCTCTCACACTGATGTCTCTTTCCCCCTTTCCCTCCCTTCTGCCCTCTAAAAATCAATCAATAAAATCTTTAAAAAACATTAATGGGGATAGAAAACAGGCAGGAGAGGAGAGGGAGAGGAGATTGACTACCAAGGGGTATAAGGGACCTTTTGGGGGTGATAGAAATATTTCATCTCCAGACTGTACACCCGAAAAGGTAAATTGTACCTTATGACAACAGACCCAAAGCACCTGACTTCACGACAGGTGACACACGCAGCCAGTGACGGGTCCACCTATGGGAGTGAAGGGAAAATTGGGTAGTGGGCTGTGCCTGGGGAGGCACCTGAGCAGGGACACGTTGGATTCATCTTGAATACACTGTCACAAAACCATCGAAGTTGATGAGAAAGGCACAAACAGCCTGCTCACCACCCCTGCTCCCATTTCCGTTCTTTGGAACCATGGGTAAATCTGCGCAGTCTGCTTTTCTCGCCACGTCGAAGGGTGGCGGTGACGAGCTGGCAGGCTGAGGCAAAGCTCGTTGGTGACCAGAATCCATTTCGGAGGAGTAGGTGGCGCCCAGGCTCCTCTGTGCATCCTGGAGCTGGCTTGTAGGGCTCAGAGTCTAAGGATGGGCATGGATTTGGGGGCACAGCTCGTCTGTGGGGCCCACGTGGGGGTTTTGGACAGAGGAAAGCTGTGTTTGGGAAGCAGAAGGAAGACTCCTCAGGGGTAACCTGCAGGCCCCACTCACACTGGGGGTACCTCTGTGAGCAAGATGGAAATGGGCCTGGTGCCTTCAAGGAGTTTCTGGTTGGCCCAAGAGAGGGCAGAAGGAGAGTCCTCGTTTCTTTCCACATGGATGGGTTTTGGGGTCACACCAATGGGAAGCTCTTGGATCGGTGAAGACAGTTGTCATCCCATATTAGAGATTTTAACACCCAGAGGCTGACATGCTTGGTGGCACCAGGCTTATGGCAGACTTCACGGTGGTTCCCAATTATCCTTGCCTCTGGGTAGTCTGCTCCTTGTCAGCCCCTCCCCCAGAGCACATGCAGGGCCTGTGACTTGCTGCTAACCAGTTGGGTATGGCAAAGCAGATGGGATGTCACTCTTGTGATTATATTGTATGAGGTGGTCACGTCTGTCTTTGTTCAGACTGTCTCACCTGCTGGCTCTGATGAAGTGACTGTGGAGAGGCCCACATGGCAAGGCACAGAGCGTCACCTCCAGCCAACAGCCAGCCGGGACCTGAGGACCCCCGTCTGACAACCTGCAAGGACCTGCATCCTGCCGACGACCACGTGACCTCTCTCGGCTGACACACTAACTGCACTTGTGAGAGGCCCTGATGCTGAGGTTCCAGCTGAATGGAGCCTGGAGCCTGGGTTCCTGACCCACCAAAGCTGTGAGATAAATGCGACTTGTATTAAGTTTGTGTTAATTCGTCACCAGCAATACAAATTATTACAGGGTTTGAAACCTCCTGGAAAACTCCACCAAGATGCACGTGGCTGTCTCCTTTTGGGGGCCGGTTCAGTGCCCGGAAAGGCAGTTTTCTGCGCAGGCAACAGCAGTGACCAGAGGAGCGTGTCAGCATTGTTGGTCTGCTTGTGGGCAAACTGCCATTGATGCAACAAGGCTTGCATTTCCGAGGCTCTTTATGCTTTTCTGAGTGCTTTGAAATACACAAGCTTTCAGAAAATTATTATTTCTGCCTTGGCTGGTGTGGCTTATTGGGTTGGAGTGCTGTCCCGTGGACCAAAAGGTCGAGGGTTTGATTCCTGGTTGGGGCCATGCCTAGGCTGCAGGTTCAGTCCCCAGTCAGAGCACGTATGGGAGGCAACTGACCGATATTTCTCTCCCTCCCTCTCTTCCTCCCTTCCCTCTCTCTAAAATCAATAAGCAGGTGCTCAGGTGAGGCTTAAAAACTACACACGTAAATAAAATAAAAATTATTATTCCTGCATTATCCCTGTAGACACCATCAGAAGGTATAAGCCATCAGCTCAGGTTCATTTAACTAAGTGTGACATGAGCAGGACTGGAACCGGGGTCCCAGAGGCTCTGGGCATGGGAGGTGCTTGTCCTGGGTCAGGCTCTGCACCCACACACAACCACCTGGCTTCTGCCTATGGGTTACAGTGTAAGGTGGACATTCTGTGACGTCTTCAGCCTTCACCTCAGGGCCACTCAGAGAAGCCATTCTTTCCAGTCCCCAGAGGAACTCTTGGGAGGACAAGTGGACTCCTAGCACGGCGTGCTCTGCATGAGGCAGACCGCCAGCCAGGGCTGATGGGTGGCTGCCAGCAGGGAGCCCATGTAACCTGAGTGGGCCAGACCAGCCCAGCAGAAAGATTAGACAACAGCGTTTACTTTGCCATTAGCCCGGCCTGGCACTGGGCTTTGGGGGACGCTGGAGCTGTATCACGAATAGAGGGCAGCCCCTGACAAGGGCACAGGTGTTCAGCAATGTTCTGTGGACATATCAAATCAAGCAGTGGAATGTAATCTAAAGAGCCTGGCCACGGCAAGGCTGGGATGGCGCACTTCCGTACGCCTGCTGTTATCGAGCTGGTCAGATAGGCCTCAGGACGGCCGGTCCCCTCGGAATTTTCCATCCAGGACTCAGCCCAGCCACAATGTCTTCCCACAACACAGAGAACGTGCCTCTACTGCCTGGGCCCAGACCTGCGGGGTTGCTCCAGGGGTGGACACAAGCGTTTCAAATTAAATTTTGTAATAGCATGTTTGGCCCAAGTATACCAAGTATAATGCACGTTGATTGTAAATTATTTACAGGTAAATAGAAATTTTAAAGTGACTCAATCCTACTGCCCAGGACTATCCACCATTAATGCTATAAATGAATGTATTTATTTACTTACAAAAATGGGCCCACATAGTATAGTATACACTGTTTTTGCGAATTACTTTCTAAACTAGAATTAAGTGCTCATGTATTTTTCAAGTGATTTCTTTCTCTATTTTTTAAAGATTTTATTTATTTATTTTTAGAGAGGGGAAGGGAGGGAGGAAGACATGATATGTGGGAGAAACATTGATTGGTTGCCTCCTGCACGGCCCCAACTGGGGACCTGGCCCACAACCCAGGCCTGTGCCCTGACTGGGAATTGAACTGGTGACCTTTCAGTTTGCAGGCTAGTGCGCAATCCACTGAGCCACACCAGCCAGGACTCTTTTGTTTAAAAAAAAAAAAAAGTATGTATTTATTTTTAGAGAGAAGGGAAGGGACGGAGAAAGAGAGGGAGAGAAACATCAATTGGGTGCCTCTTGCACGTGCCCCAACTGGGGACCAAACCTGCAACCCGGTCATGGGCCCTGACTGGGAACTGAACTGCCGACCTTTCGCTCTACAGGATGACACCCAATCAACTGAGCCACACCAGTTGGGGCCCATGTGATTTCTTATAAATCTACATCCTCACTTTTAAAAGTATTCTTGAAAGAGAAAATGCACACAGGCACACGCGTGTCACAGGGAATAGCTTGCTGAGTTTTCCCAGACTGCACGTATCCACGTCACCAGAACCGGACCTAGAAACAACCTTACGAGGACCCCCAAAGCTCCCTCAGGCTCCCTTCCAGCCACAACCCATCCCCCAACCCAAGCAGAATCACTGCTCTCACTTCAAACAGCAAAGATGAACTTGGCCTGTTTTCATCCTTTAGATAAACGGCCCCACGTAACACGGATGCGTCTGTGTCCAGCCTCTGTGCCCAGAACTGCGTTTGCGGGAATCGCCTTGGGCTGTGTGTGGTGGCAGATCGGTTGTTCGCATTGCCGTGTGCTGTTCTGTGTGTACATCGGCATTCACTGATCTCTTTGCTGGTTGACAGGCGTCTGGGCAGCTCCCAGTGCGGGGTTCTTAGGAGCAGTCCTGCTCTGCACAGTCTAGGCCAAGGGTGTCAGACTCATTTTCACCGGGGGCCACATCAGCCTCGTGGTTGCCTTCAAGGGGCTGAATGTAATTTTAGGACTGTATTAGTGTAACTACTCCTTAACTAGGGGCCAGGAGCTTGGCGCCGCCACCGGGTAGAAACAAGGCGCCGGGATAGACAAAACAAGGTGGAGGGCCGGATTTGGCCCGCGGGCCTTGTGTTTGCCCCGTTGTCTAGGCCGTGTCCCCGGGTGAACGCATGTACGCATTTCTGTTGAGTGGAGACCCAGGATTGGAAGTGCTGGACCACAGGAAGCGTGTGGTCGGCTTCCAGAGTGGCACTGTCCTTTTGTCCTCCCTGCGGCCATGTGTGAGGCTTCCCGCAGCTCCATGTCCTTGCCACACTTGCTCTGTCAGTCACTTCCATGTCAGCTGGTCTGGGGGGTAGAAGGAGGTATTCACTCCCTTGTAGCTCCAGTTTGCATTTCCTGAGGCATCCGAGCGTCGAGCGCGTGTTCGTGTGCTCGCTGGCCATTTGTGTGTCTTCTTAGGACGTGCCCGCTTCTGTCTTTTGCTCATTTAAAAACCTTAGGGTGTCTTTTGTTGCAATTTGTAGCCGTTTGCATCAATAATTTAATTTTTAGGAGAAAATATCTTTACCTTAACTTGCATGCGACGCCATTACAAGAACAGGAGGGGAGTTGCTCAGGCAGCAGAGTGAGTCAAGACCCACCAGCCCCCCCAAGACATTTCCACGGAACCCCTGGGAGTCAAAGGGACACAGTTTGAGAAACCTCTGAAATAGATGCAGTTTGGGGTGCAGAGGTGAGAGCCCTGTTTCTCCTCTCCCCGAGAAAACGTCTCCCCTCTATCTGTCCCCAGTCAAAAGAATGACAATAACAGTCTACAGACGTCGAGCACGTCTGTGTGTGCTGGGCCAAGGACCCACGTGGTCTCCCCTCGTGAGATGCATACAGGGCCCTGCAGCACCATTCTACAGAGGTATAGCTGGTAAACCGAGGCTCAGAGAGGCGCAGCAGCTCGCTGAGGGTGCAGAGAAGCGAGAGGCAGAGCTGGCGTCCTTGACACCTCTGCTCAGAGGGCCGTGATGCGGGCTGTCCCTGTCCCGGAGGGCCTGAGAGGTGCTCAGGGGAAATGGGGTGAATGTCCTTTTGAATGGAGCCATGTGAGAGGCTTCGGGAGTAGTCCCTTCATTCTGGCTCTGGCTCCTCCTCATTTACTAAGTGAGCCTGGTTTCCAGACCTCCGAGGGCTGGCAGGGAGCTCATGGGCAAGAGAACGCTTGCCCCAGCCCAGTTCCTGTCCTTGGGGCAGGTGGAAAAAAGCCCCTTCCTCCCAGATAGGTCACCAGGACAAGGAGGCCGATCACAGCCGATGACACAGCAAAGCATAGAGGCCTGTGAGCATGACAATGGCGAGCACGTATAAAGGCGAGTGTGTTACGTGAACTAAGTCTCACTCAACACCCCTGTGATGTAGGTGCTCCTCGTATTCATGCTTTACTGAGGGGGTGCTGAGAGCTCCAGTAACTGTTCAAGGTTACACTGCAGGCGGGCACAGAGCTGGGGTGCAAAGCCAGGCTGTCTGGATCCCGAGCCCACACTTGCAAGCACTTATTGCCTCAGCCTGCGGTGAGAGCTCAGGGCCCCCTTCCCAGGAAGACACACACACACACACACACACACTGTTTCAGAGCTCCCAAAGCCCATCCCTGGGGCCCACACAGGGGAAGAAGCTCTGCTCCAGCAAATGAAGTTGCTGATTATGGATAAGGCGACCCATGGGCAGTGAGCTCTGCTGCATGGGAGGCATGTGAGCAGAAGCTGGGATGCTGTCTGGCAGCTGGTGCAAAACAGACCTTCTCTACACATTAATTAAGTGAATGAAAGTGTGAATGAATGCATGAATGATTGAATGAATGAGCTACCCCCAGGCACCGCAGGAGCATGGGGAGTGAGAGCCATCTTGGACCCTGCTAGCCCCCACCCTGTGGGCCCTTGAGCAGGGACGGCCCTGGTTGCTCTGGTCTAAGCTGTTGTGGACAGCCAGGAAAGCAGAGAGGAGGCCGTGGGTACTGGGATCAGGGGTGTGATTGTGCCAGCTTTCTGGGAGGGAGAGGCATGGCCCAGAGTCTCAGTCCCAGCTCCCATGACTGGGCTGGTCGCCCTCAGCCAGGGTGCTGACACCTGCTCTGGGTAGAATGCAAGCAAAAGGCTTGGGGGGAAGCAGAAACTCAGAGCTGCGCAGAGCAGGGGTTAACTGGAGGCAGTGTTTGAAACCTGGGAGGGGGCTGGCAGAGGACAGAGATATTAACCAGGGTATGGAAAATTCCCGGGAACTGGAGCATAACCAAGGAGTTGGCCTGCAGGCCCACGGCAGGGACACAGGGATTCTCAGAAGGCCCCCTCTGCCCCTTGCAGCCCCCAGCTCTTCCTCATGGTGGCCCTCCTGAGCTGAACCTGCCCTGGGGTCCAGCGGAAACCTACTGGAGCTGGTCATCTGGGGTGAGCCCCTCTTGTGGACCAAACAAGGTCAAGGTCTCGCTGATAATAGGTCCCACCCTACGGGTCCCCAGCTCCTTTGTCCTCCGTATCTCTAATGCTACCTTACTCCCTGGTAAACACACCTCTCTGCGTTTTCTGATCCAATCTGATCTAACCTATGCCCTGTTCCTTTTGGTGGTGACCTGGGTCCTGGCTTCTGACCTGTGACCATTATGTTTGGTTACAGCAGAGAGAGCTGGGGTGTGGCAGAAGGGTATTTAAAACCCTTGTCCTGGGGCCTCCTGCTCCAGATGGACAAAGCCAGTCTCAAAGCCACTGGGGCGCCTGCCTTCCCTGCCCAAGGGACCTGCAGCAGCAGCGGCTTTGGGGGTCTTCATGCCTTGCCCTGGGTGGGGGTGGGGGTGCGAGGCTGCAAGTCCAAGTGCAAGGTTTTGCTGCCTTTTTGTGTCTTCCCTGCCATGCACCTCCGACTTGGGCTGGGTTCCTGAGTACCCAGACTAGCGCAGGGTGTGGAGAGAGACCAAGTGCTATGGGTCATTTAGGAAAAAGAGCGCACTTCCAGGGGACATCTGGGAGGCCAACATGGAGGAGGAGGTGTCTGAGCTGTTTTAATAATATTTAAATTGAAAGTTGACATCAGCCCAGGAGTGTGTTCCCCCTTCCCAGGGGGAATCACATTTGTGCAGGGATCAGAACCTGGCACAGAGTACATGTCAAGGAAGTGGCTGAGCACTAAGCTTCCAAGCTGACCCCCAGGAATGTTTCTGAAGCTTGGCTAGGTGGAGGAGGCTCTGGAGCCTGGCTGGGGGCTCAGAAATCCCACTGCTGGTGAAGCGGTAACACCAGCCACGCCCCTTGCCCTTCTCCGTGGGAAGGGCTGAGTTGTGTTCCCCAAATTCATATGTTGAAATCCTAACCCACAGGACCTCTGAATGTGATTCTGTTTGGAGAGAGGGTTCTTAAAGAAGTGACTGAGGTTCATTGAGTCCACCAGGGTGGGCCCTACTCCATCTGACTTGTGTCCTTCTAAGAAAAGCAGATGCCCACTCAGATTCACACAGAGGAAAGGCCACGTGAAGATGTCGGAAGACGACAGCCCTCTCCCAGCCGAGGAGAGAGAGGCCTCAGAAGAAAAGCTCTGCAGATCGATACCTTGGTCTCGGATGTCCAGCCTTTAGAACTGTGAGAAAACACATTTCTGTTGTGCAAGCCACCCAGTCTGTGGTATCATTCTGGTGGCCTGAGCAAATGGATTCACGCTGCTGCGGCTGGCGATGTCCTCACTCCTCGCTTCTAAAGAATTGTGCTCGGTGGGAACCCACGGCACGGTGGTTCCGTAACACCGATTTCACATAACGTTCATCCCCCTGAAATACTTATTCAGTATCTGCTGTGTTTCAGGCCCTGATTTAGACAATGGGGTTCGAGCATCCAAAGAACAAGACGGACCAAATCGCTACCCTCCAGTTTACACGCCAGGGGCAGGACAGAGAAACAAATCACATAATGTGTGAGATGAAGGTGCTGGAGGGGAGTGAAAGCAGGGAAGGGGACAGGGAATGTTGGCGAGGACCGACGTTTCAGGTAGAGGGACTGGAGGAGGCTCCCCTGGGGTCTGAAGGAGCGGTGGAGGGAAGGTGGGTGCTTGTGGCCTGCAATTTGGGCTGCACTTTTCCTGGCCAGTTTAAAAAAAAATTTTTTTTGTGTGTGATATTTTGCATCTTTCGACAAAATAGTGCTGTATGGCACACAAGTATTGTTATTATTTTTAAATTTTATTTTCCAGTTACTGTTTGCATTCAACACGGTTACGTACAGTGGAACCTCGGTTCTCAAACTTAATATGTTCTGGAAAACTGTTCGAGAAGCAATTTGTTTGAAAACAGAACTCCTTTGTTTATTGTCTGGGAGACACGTGAGTGACCCTACGGATAGTGGCATGAAAGGGTTGTTGGGTAGAGACTCAAGAGCCGAAGTTTTGCTCGGCAAGGAGGACATTTTTCCGTGAACAGCTTGGTTGAGAAGCAACTTGTTTGAGATGGAGACGTTTGAGAATTGGGATTTGGCTGTAGCAGTTTCGGGTGCACACTTTTGGGCTGCCCTTTTCTTTGTACGGTGTTGAACACACTCAGAAAGCATCTGGTGGCTTTGCTAGAAATAAATGACTAAGATTTTTTTCAAGTGTCTTAGAGTTTGCAGACTTGGAACATAGCTAGGGAAAACCCCAACCATGTTCCAAAGAAGAAAGAGAAGTTAAAAGCTCTTATAGCAAAAAGTTCATTCTTGAGAATTATCAGTCCCTCATTCTTAGTGCTGTGATTGGTCTGGATGATTGATGATCATCCAGATACAAGGCGGCTGGGGTGACCGATGCCAGCTTGTCTGAAAGGTGGTGCCAGGAGGTCTGGTCACATCTGGCGATGATGTCAGGTGGTCTGGATGCCTGAGTCCTTCAGGGCGTAATCAGAGGGTCATCTGGAGCTCTTGTGTCGGTCCTGATGTATGTATATCCAGGCACTGACACAGAACTGCAAGGTTCAAAAACGTTTAAGTTCCCAGGCTTGTTAGGACAAGAATGGAATCTCTCCTCATGCCTCAGCCTTTGTCATGTGAATACTTTTGGTGGCTTGGTGAAAGTGACTCCGTTTTATGTATTTCCCATCTTCACTCTGTCCTCAGTGGACATAGTCCACTTGAATCACTTTAAAAGTCAGGAGCAGACCCTTTCCTGGTGATAATTTCCCTGCTGTTAGGAACTAGGGTAGACTCCAACTTTTCCTAGTATAGCCTCCATGGGGAAATAGTTATAATTAATGTAATAATTTGTAGCTAAATACATCTCTCTATAGATGTATAAATCTATGTGCATGGAACCAACGGGCATCCGGTCAAGACCATGTGGCGTGTGCACGTAATACCCATCTTAGCCACTAGGTGTCAGCCATTCGCCACCTGTTTCCGGACGGCTTTCCCACGGGAATCCAATGGCTCCAGCAGGCAACTCCAGCAAAGATACCGAGGTCCTCTCTCTGCGGGAAGCCTCCGCCTTTCAGAGAATAATGCCTAGCTTGCCCCTGATTTTAAAAGCCATCACTAAAAAAAAAAAAAAATAGAAGTATAAGATGAGAAGAAAAACTGCCCGTAGTGCTGACTCCTAGATAGAACCACTGTTAGATACTTCAGGTGTTTTCTGTGGTGTGAGGTTGGTAATAACTCGTGCTATTCTGTGCCGGGCACTGTCCCAGAGGGTTTCCGTAGATTCATTCAGTGAATCATCACTATAGCCCAAGAGGGTGGGGACTATTTTTCCTGTTACTATTTTATGTGTAGTGCTTGCGTAGCCTGGTTGAGATATATTTCGTGTCTCCTAAATTCTACCACTTCAGGTGTACAGTGTACCCATGGAGTCACACAGCCATCCCATGATTTAATTTTATAACATTTTTGATACTGCAAAAAGAAACGCTATACAAATTAGTAGTCAACTGTTCCCAACCTTGTCCTTTCTCCCATCTAGAAGAGGCTATTCTTTTATTACTCATTAATTACTTTTTGGTCATAGTAAAAACATTTAACATGAGATCCACATCTTAAAATTTTTTTTTTAGTGCCCAGTAGAGCACTGTTAACGACAGACGCAAGGTTGTGTGACAGGTCCCTAGAAGTCACTCATCTAGCGTAACGGAAACCTCGTCCGTGTGGAACAGCGGCTCTCCGTTCCCCCTTCCTCCAGGCCCCGACAACTGCCATTCCACGCTCTGCTTCTGTGAGTGGTTACTTAAGATACCTCATCTACATGGAACCACACAGCGTTGTCTTTCTGTGACTGGCTCATTTCACTGAGCCTAGGGCCTCAAGTTTCCACCCTGCTGTCGTACACGGCAGGATTTCCTTTTCTTCTGTGACTGAATAACGTTGCATTGTATGTGTACGTCTTATTCTTGTTATCCACTCATTTGCCCGCGGACACTTAGGTTGTCTCCACAGCGTGGCTCTCGTTAATAATACGCAGTGACCACGACAATACAGAAATCTCTTCAAGATCCTGATTTCAATTCTGTTAGATGAACATCCAGAAGGGAGATGGCTGGGTCCCATAAAAATTCTATTTTTAACATCTTGAGGAGCTTCCACACTGTTTTCTGCCGTGGCTGCATCACTGCGCATTCACACGGGCCGTGCACAGGGTTCCGCACCCTCCCCGACGCTGGTCGGCTTTTGTTTTCTCGACAGTGACCATCCTGGCAGGTGTGAGGCGATGTGTCACTGTGGTTTAGATTTGCATGTCCCTGCCGGTCCACAGGGGAGGAACTCTTCCTCCCTCAGAACTGTGATCAGAAAACAGAGGTCCAGAGATGACTTTGCCCAAGGTCGCAGGACTGGCCGTGTGCGTCAGAGGTGGGCTCTGAACCCAGACAGTGCGGCTCCCGGATGTACTTGCTTGGTCGGCTGTGGCCCTGTCTTCCAGGTGCTCAGCAAACCTGCGGTCATGCTGTTCTGCATCCTGTTCTTTTCTCTCACATCACATTGGAATGAGTTCTCATAACATTAAGCATCCCTTCTAAAACGCGATTTTTAGTGGCTGCACAATGGCCTAGCAAGCTATGCCGTGGACACCCTGTTTAATAGACATTGGGAGGTCCCAGGTTTTCCACTTTTGTAAGACACTTGGAGGATCACGTCCCTGCTCACTCATATTTGCAGGCATTTCTGATTACCGTCTTAGCGGAAATCTTAGAAGCACAATTGCTGGGACACCGGCCAGACACCTTGAAGGACAAATCACCTCTAAAGAGATCGTACTAATTTACACTGTCGCAAGAAGTGTTCAAGAGCTATCTTTTTCCTTTTCCTTCACATTTCTCTCACCAAAGGCTGGAAGTCTCTCTGGTCTGCACCCAATAAAGGATATGAGGGGATGGTGGGGTAGGTTTTTCCTCTGAGGATCAGAATTGATTCTTGTGTTGGTGGCATAGGCTATGAATGTCGAGCCTCAGGAACAGCGTGGCTCGTTTTGATGGACGCAGCTTCAGCCCTGGCCGCGGGCTTGTTTAAGGGAGGAAAGCCTGCCCTGTTATGGTTGATTACATGGCAGTCAGCCCTGCTGCTGCCACTTAGTGTCTCCGCTTGTATTTATCGAGGGCCTACTATGTGCTGGCACCCAGCGCTGGAGGCGGAAGATCGGAGGAGACTTTCCTTGTCTGTGCTGTGGGGGCAATGCTGTCTGCCATGCAGGGGGTGGTGGGAGACAGTGAGATGGCTTAGGTCACCAACTGGCACTATTGTCATTGTTCTTACTATACTTAGCAAGTGGGGCACGTGCTGGTTTCTGACCGAGAGACGTGTTGCTCATGGGTCCATGAAGACCTGCTTGGAAAATGCGTTCTACAAGCAAGCAGTTCACTTGAGTCTCCAATTCAGCCCAGTTCATGACTTGTACTGTTTGTTTAAATTCCGCTCCCACCCTTGTCTGCCCTTTGTCAGCCCTGCTTCCAGCCCTCGTTTGCCTCCCCTTATGCTGCTCATAACGCAGAGGGACTGGGCACGCACAATGGTGGACATGCAGTGGGTCTGCACACAGCGGTGACTGTTGGGTTTGGGGATGTGATGGAAAGACTGAGGTCAGTGTGATGCCCCCACGTCTCCGGGAGCTTTTCCCTGGCTCCCTGAAGTCCATCACCTCTCTGACACTGCTGTTGTTTCCCCGCTTGGCTCCCATCGTTGGTGTTACCATTTATCTCCTTATATTTCTCCGTAACTCAATGGTGGGTTCCTAATCCAGCCCTCCAGCTCCAGGGGTCCACCTTAGTGCCTGGTGCATGGTAGGTGCTCAGTAAATATGCACCAAGCGAAAGGGCAATGAAGGAAGACATCACCTTCCCTGATGTTTGCCCTGCCTGAGTAGAGGGCAGAGTATGATGTACTGAGACAGGGGCTGTTTCCCACCTTTATTCTTCCCTGACCTTTCTTCTACCTGGGCCCCCACTTCCTGTGCCTCTCACCCCTGCACTCTTCTCCTGGGCCTCTGCCTGGGGTCTCCATGTAGGAAGAAGTGATGCCCCAATCCCCAAACTTGCCAAACTGTGGCAGCTCAAACCAAATGGTTTGGGAGCTCTCTGCCTGGAGGCAGCGCAGGATGGTGTGCTCTGGAAGGCTTTGTGCACGTTGGGTCTACCTTTATCTGAGAGTCCGCCTCCCTAAGACAGTCTTGGAGGCCAAAGGCAGGGCCATGCTGGGCATCTGATGGGTAGCAATGGCCGAGGTACCCATGTGGGCTCATCATCTGGGAAGCAGGACTGGGTGGCAGACAGCTAGTGTCTTTGACTGCCTTGGTGTGTGTGTGTGTTAGAGAGACAAGATGGAACCATCCCAGTAGCTGCCCCAAAACAGAAGTCTACTGCCAAATGTCCTCTGACAGGGGAAAAATAGAGTCTATTTTATCATCCCTCAGAATGAGGCATGGTGGAGTTGATGGAGGGGGTCACATACTCTTCTGTGATCTAGAACATCTCTCTCCCACTTCTGGGGACTGCTTCTACCCAGCCCCAGCCAGTGGTTCTGGAGGGAACTATCAATCACCACCCACAGCACAGGGCCATGGGACCAAGTAAAGCCAATCATAGTGCTCCGTGTCTTGGCCGTGATGATTGGTCCAGGGCTGGATACATAACCTGAGATGGACCAATCAGATCCCTTCCTGGTGCTCTGCTCCCCCCCACCCCCCACCCCCGAGCTTCTCTCCTTTCCAATTGGATGTCTTAAGGATGTAAAACTCTGGGGCAGGTAATGACAAAGTCCTTTACCACCTGGAGAAGGCTGACAAGAGAAAGCTGTCAGGAGAAGAGAATCAGAGTTGAGAGATAGGAGAGGGACAGAGAGAAAGAGTGTGCTGATGGGTTTTGATTTCTTGGGTCCAGTCGCCAAGCTTTTCGGACCTGCTCTGCTTTCCACATCCTGGATCCTCTGTCTCCTTCCAATAAGTGTCCTTTCCCAATTAAGCCAGTTAGAGCTGGGCTCCTCACATGTGGTCCCGGCTAGGTTCTGGAGTCCTGCCTGATTCTAAGGCACTTCCCACACCCAAAGAGAGGCACCATTCATATTTGCGCCCTTGGGAATGAGATCCTTTATTTTTCACTGAGAAGAGGGCTTCGCAGAACAGCAGACATGGTTGTAGCTGGTTCCCCTGGGTGGGAACACCTCGAGTATGCGTGTGAGTGTTTTGGGGGTGGGTGGGGCCTCTTCCTGGGGTTGTGCCAGCATTCATGCCACCACAGGGGCCAAGCCAATTCTGTTGTTTGCCCGATCGAAAACTGTGAAATACAGCCTCAGGAAGACGTCCCCCAGGATCCAGAGAGTAGAGTGGCTTAAGGTGTCATCAAAGTTGCTGTAACAGGTGTCAAAGAGGCCCTGCAGGAGGAGAAAACACAGCCTGAGCACTTGCCTGCCACCCACTTTGGGATCTAGAGCTGGCAGCTTCTCCGTCTTATTTCCTGGCTTTCCTAGGAGCCTCGTGGCTCTTTCTGCAGTGACAGAAGTGGGGTGCACACCCAGGAACTGAACCTGCTGCGGCTGTTTCCTCTGCAGAGCATGCCTTTCCTTCTCCCCAACTCGTTCTTGAAGACTGAGCTCTGAGCAGCCTTCCTGGACCCACGCCTGCCCTCCTTGGCCTCTCTGAGCTGGGTGGGCTGATTTCCCTGGAGTCCCCTGTGTCTTTAACCCTTATCACTCTGGATCTGCCCGGCGCCCCTTTGCATAGCTCTCTGGGGTGCCATTTGCATGGCATCTAGTGTAGACCTGCCTTGACCCCGGCAGGCTTCCTTGTGCCTCCATGAGTCTGGGGGTTTAGAATTATTGAAATTCCTCTCTTCCTCACTCACACCGCCTCTGAACGCCCACGGGGAACTGACATTCATGAAGCCTCAAGTATGTGCCAGGCGCTGTGGCTGCTGTGCATCCTTTATTCACGTCAGCATCTAACCACCCCCACAAAGGGAAGAGTCGGCACCCCATTTCACAGAGGGGGATTGGGGCTTAGCAAGGGGGTTTGCAACCTTGGACTAGGGCGACCATATGAGCTATCACTGGAATCAGGACGCTTTGGAGATGGGAAGGGGATATAGTTAAAAATTATGGTGGGACAGCACACTGGCACTGTCCCCAGCCAACCCCACCAGTCCCTATTCCTTTGCCCACTTCCAGGATTGCTACGGCTGACTCTCCATGTTCATCCATCGTGGTGCCCTGGATGAACTGAAGCTCTAAGTGGGCAGAGGCCATTAGTGTCCAGTCTCCTCGAGCCTAGCACCACGCCAGCATGGGGTGGCCACTCCATATTTATCTAAGGATGATGGACAGCCTGGCCTGCCCTTTGCTGTCAAGAAGTTTGTTTTGAGGGAAGGGCCCTCCCAGCAAGGGGTGCTCTGCAGCATCTGCAATAGCGCGGGTTGGCCTATAGGGGGCCTCTTCCAGCCACGGTCCAATGGGTCCCACTGGTCCCAGATTTGAAAACCAGCCCCCAGGGCTGGCCCCTCACCTTCCGGATGTAGGCCGTGGCTGGCACCGGGTACCTGAAGCCATTGATGGTGAAGACAATGTCAGGCAGGGTGTTGATGGCATTACAGTTGACCACGTACTGTCAGAGAAGGGGGGAGAGTGACAGTTTGTGAGCTGACCCTTTTCTGCGCGGGGAGCCCAGGTGTGGCCCTGTGGCAGGACGCTTCACCTCGCCAGTGCTGGTCATCTGGGCGTTGATGGTCTTCAGGATGTCGAAGACATCGTAATTTGGGCCAATCAGCAATGAGGTCCCGGTATCGGCAATGGCCTCACAGCCTCCTTCACAAGCAATAACCCTCCCGTTCATGGAGATGCTGAGGGACAGGGGGACAAAGCAGGCACTAGAATCACTCTGTAGCCTCCCCCCACTACTGCGCCACCCCCTCATCTCCAGAACAGTCCTTCAGCTCCTGCCCTCCTCTGTGTTCCTTAATTCTGATCACACTGCTCTTCCCGACTTCCTTTCAGTTCCGGAATGCTGGTCTTTCCAGCCTCAGGGCCTTCACACTCTTCCCCACCCCTAGCCCCATTGTCTGGCAAATTTCTCCCATCCTCCAGGTTCCAGCTTAAATGTCACTTTTTCAGGGAAGTCTTCCCCCCAGTCTAGATCAGGCCCTTCTCTAAGTTACTCTCAGTGAACCCTTACTTATTTCTAGCGTGTATCAAAGGGGTCATTCAAGATTTGTGTGACTGGACCTCTCATGTATGTCTTCCCACTAGATGGGGGGGGGCAAGTTGTATCCTCACTGACTCCCTCAAGTGCTCAGCACACAGTGGGTGCTCAGCCCGTGTTTGCTGAATGAATAAGTGAAGGAATGAGGGTTAGCCGGAGACACGTAGCTGGTGTCTGACCAGCTGTGAAAGCCACACAGTGAAGATGGAGGGTCTCTCTCCTGAAGAGCAGATGCTCAGAGTGGAGGGAAGGGTGCTGTGTGCTGTCCCTGTCCTTCTGCCCCTGAGGCCCCTGGTCAGGCAATGCCTGAGCTAGCCCAGGGGGCAGAATGTGGGCCTCCAAAGGACATTTTAAACTTTTGTCTGATGGTGTATTATGCAGAATCCCATCAATTATTGTCTGCAGAATCCCATCAATTATTGTCCCCTTGTTCTCAGGCTACTCCTGAATTTCCAGCTCCTTCATTCTTTCTGTCACACCCCCCCGGTTCTCAGGATGGGGAGGGGGGTGTATCCCTCTGCACGATTTGTTTTCAGGTCCCCAGAACAAAGCTGATGTCTGCACTGGTGGCAGGTTCTCTCCAGGGTGGCCGGCCTTCTGGTTTGCCCAGGACTTTCCCTGTTTTCAAACAGGCGGTCCTGTGTCCTGGGAACCCCTCAGTTCCGGTGGCCTGGGATGGTTCGTCACTTTGTCACGACCCTGTTCAGGTTGCTGGGATTCTCCTGGATGCCCTTCTCACTGCGGTTTGCCCCACAGCCTGTGGCTGCAGCCCCCCGACGCTGCATGAGCCTGTCCCCAGATCGTTCAGTCCCCAGGCATGTGCCCTGTCACCATGCTCCGTGACTCAGGCCTAGGACAGCTTCTCTGGTCAGGCCCTGGTCAAGAGGCGATCACAAACCCTTGCTGGTGTGTGTGTGGATGTGTGTCTGTCCATGTCTGCGTGTGTCTGTGCGTCCGTGTGCACCTGCACCTGTGTGGGATGGCACTGCTCTGGCCCTCAGAGCGGGGCGCTTACCTGTCCATAGTCATCTGCCAGAAGCCCTGTCTGCTCACGGGCACCCACTTGAGCTCTCCCTGGTAGTAGGACCTGTCCACCCCGCCGAACATCACCATGCTGCCCTTCTTCTCGTTGCTGAGGGGGGAGACAGAGAGAAGGCTCGTTGTGAAGGGAGAAGAGTGGGTGGCTTTTCTCAAGCTCGGTGACACACCAGGCCCAAGGTTGCTCTTAGCGGTGATCGCTTATCCTCACGTCACACAGCCCTGCGGAGCGGGCACCACTGTGGCCTCCACTGTACCGATGGGGAAGTGGAGGCACAGAGGTATTGAGTGCTCACCCAAGGTCAGTCACAGGGCTAATGAGCAGCGAGGCTAAGGTGCAAACATGGACGGTCTGGCTGGGCTTTGACCACCCACCTTTCTGAAGACAGCCAGGTCCCCTCCAGCCACCGGAGTGCTCGGAGAGGCTGCCGGTGGATGCTGGGCTGGAGGGGTCTAGCCTATTGTTTTCTGAACAGCAGAGGCCACTGGGAAACCACGGGCCACCCATGGGGCTGGCTTTTCAGGCCTCTGACATGTGCCGTCTGCGGGGCCCACGCCCAGTAAGGCCCCATGCCCCTGCTGTCCCGGTCTTGAAACTCCTAGTGCTTTTTGAACAAGAGGCCCCACGTTTTCATTTTGCACCAGCTCCTGTGCATTTTGCAGCTGGTCCTAGGCTCATGGCAAAACGTTAGTTAGGGAGAAAACGCCCCGGCCCAACCGCTCTCCTGTTTGCTGCATTGAGTCTGTCAGCAAACGCTATTGCCTTTTCTTTCCACCTATGTCCTCACCCCCTTCACTGCTCTTCCTCTTCCCTGCACCTCTCTGGGCCGCCCTCCCTCTCCTACAGAGGCTGTGCAGCCTCTTCCCTGGCTTTCTTGCCTCCTCTCTGGTCCATCAAGCTCCAGCATGCACCCAGGGTGAGCTTTCAAAAACAGAGATTGGATTGTGTCTTTTCGCTGCCTAACCCCAAGCCAGAGGCCTCCACCCCCGCCCCCTGCCTCCGCCAGACTTCCTGCCCTCCCCCTCTGCCTTCCTCTTTCCAGTGCTCCAACCACGCCGGCCCCTTGTCGGTCCTCTGCTGCACCTTGGGGCCTTTGCCCCTCTCCCGTGGCAAGCTCTCAGTTCGGAGAGGTCATTGCCACTGGCCCTCTAAAACCACACTCTCACCGCTGTTCACCCTACACCTTGTTTATTGCTTTCCCAGTACCAATTACTCTCGGAGTTATCTCTTATTTTTATTTATTTACTTACTTCTGTCTGCCCTTTCTCACTCCTGTTTCTTCCTCATGTGCACAGAGCAGTACTCAGCACATAGCAGGTGCTCAGTAAATACTTGTTAAATGACTCATCTCCTTTGATTGGGTACAAGTATCCCAGAGGCTTAGAGAAGTTAAACATTTCGCTTCAGTTCATGCCTTAGAGCCGGGAACTCAGGTCCCCACAGAGCCCACAGTCTCAACCCCTCCCTCTGCCTCCTCCTAGGCCCTAGAAGGACAACCTCTGCCTTCGGTGGGAAGACACAGTCTGTCAACAGGCCCCTCCTGTGGCCTCTACTTCTCCCTCCACACCCCACCCAGGCCCTCAACCAGTCAGGGACCTTAGCTGTTCCCGCTACTGAGCCCAGTGACTGAAGACCTACTGATGGCTTGATCACCTATCATGGGGACAGTCCTGTGGCCCGAGTTCCAGCCCTGCCACTACCAGTGGATGCCTGGGCAATTGTGTGCAGAGCTTCTCTCTGAGCCTCAGTTTCCCAATCTAGCAAAGAAGGGAATTGAGCTGCAGGGGTCAGCACACTTCTTACAAAGCCAATTGTCATTACTTCGCGCTCACAGGCTGCGTGACCTCTAACACAGCGGCACGACGCTGCCACTGTAGAGCAGAGCAGCCATGGACAGGATGTAACTGAATGAGCAGGGCTGTGTTCCAATAAAACTTTATTTATCAAAACAGCTGGAGGGCCAGATGTATCCCTGGGCCACTGTTTGCTGACCCCTGGACTCGACTCTCTCTCAGGAAACTTGTGGATGAGATCATCTATAATTTTTCATGCAACAGAAAGCATCTTACAACTGATTTGGGGCAGGGGGTGGGGGGGGTTGTCCAGCCCAGACTTACCTGCTCAAGTAGAAGGCAAAAAGATTCTGAGAAATAACACCTTGTATCCACAAGTTGTCGAAGACAGGTGTGGTACCAGCAAGTGCGATGTTGGGGTAGCTCAGGCCCAAGATGCCATCAAAAGCCCCATATTCCAAGGTCTTGCTGACTTCTGTCTTGCTCAGGCCAAAAGCCTGGGATCGGTCGACAAGGCCCCCGATCTGTGAGAGGCGGGTGATCTCGTGTGAAGGTTTGGGAAGCAGGGCTGGGGCTGGGCTGGGGTGGAGGTGGGCAGAGAGATACCACTGGCACCGCAGGGGTAAAATGAGGTGTGGCTGTGCCTTGCGTTGTCCTTGGATGGTTATGACAAGCCAGAGCAGGAGTGCGTCATGCGTCGCTGGGGAGTTTAGCCAGCACCTGCTCCTTCCACTAACACCATCCTAGTTAGTAAAACATGCTCTATCCCCCTGTTTTTACACCTGGGGAAACTGAGGCTCAGAGTGGGGCCAAGGGGTTCCTACTCAAGGACAAAATGAGCAGAAAGCTTCTCTCTGGCATTGCTGTGCTCCTAATGACAGAAGTGGAGGGGACTCATCGTGATTCATTGCCCATTCTGCATCCCCGGGAGAGAGAAGCCAGCCACACCTTATGGCCCCAGAGTTCTGGTGAAGAGTCTGCTTTTGGGGGTGTGTGTGTGTGTACTCAGGCACTTTGGGGGTGGTTTATTAGATCCTCAAAGGCCCCCCACGCAGGAATGTTTTTATCAGGGCCCTCCGGCATCTGTGGCCCCCTGCATCACCTGCACTGGTGTCTGGAGCCCTCTGCAGCCGCCAGAGACCTCAGATCAGCTCTGCCCTCTCCTGAAAAATACCCTACACCTGCATGAATCCCGACTCGCGCATCCCAGCTCTGCCGCTTCCTCGGTCTGGGGCCTTGGGCAAGGTGCTCACTCTCTCTGTGCCTCTCTTGCAGGCAGAGGTCGCTGCCCAGGCCAGCCCTGCCTCCCCCTCTGGTTTCCACTCACCGTAATGGTGTCATAGCCGAGAAACCCCGTCAGACTCCCAGAGCCGTAGCGGAGTGTGAAGTACCGGTTTGTGCCCTGGAAGGTAGAGGACTTCTTCGGGTTGAAGACTGTGTGTCTAACTGCGGGCACAGAGAGTGTGCATCCGTCAGCCTGCCAAAGCCTGGGGGTGGGGTGCGGTGCTGAGACAGGGCTCGGGGCACTCACCACAGGCACGGCTGGAGCAGTAGACGGAGGGCACCCACAGGTCAGCAGAGCCTGTGTCGAAGATGACCTTGAACTCCTGAGGGGGTGTTCCAATACTGACGGTGCCAACATAACACAGCTGCCGGGGCCAGGGAGGAGTGGTTAGGCCAAGCCTGGCTGCCCTGGCCATCCCTGGTCCCCAGGGTGCCTGCCTCTGTTAGGGTGTCCCGTGTCTCCTGACATCACTTTCCGACCACCCCACCTCACAGCCATGGCTCCAGCCAGTGCCTTCCCTTGAAAACTTCTCCAGCCTCCCCTGCAGCTCTCTAAACCCTTCGTGGCCCAGCTGGAGTGCTTCCTCCTCCAAGAAGCCTTCCTAGGTTACCTCAGGCAACTTTCTCCAAACTCAAAACATGTCATGTCCATATCATGCAAGTGGCCCTTTTATTGGATTCATTTTCTCTTTGTCTCTTCTTGTGGAAGAGATGAGACCCTTTGTTATCCATAACCATAACCATAACCATAATGTGAGTGGTTTTATAACCTCACACATGGTAGGGGCTCACGAACTTTTTAACAGTGCCATTCCTGGGGCTGTGGAGGCTGAACTTCCTCTGTCTGGGGCATCAAGCCTGACTCACAGTTGGCTTTGTTGTTTGATCAGACACGGCTCCCCCATCCACTATAATGCAGTTGCTCGTTCAGTTCAGAAAGGACAAAACCTGTCAAACCAACACCGTTGGCTCACGGGTGCTCGATGACAGATCCCTGGCATTGAAAGGGACGTTTATGTGCCATCTGGTCATAGCCAGACCCAGCCACCACAGATCAAGAGCTGAGGGTGGGAGTGACTTCTCCTCTGGGGACGGGACCCCTGTTCCCCAGCTCCAGCCCCAACATCCTGGCTCCCACCTCCTGATGAATGCTAGTGCTTGCCCAGAACTCTAGGGGGTGCTGTGGAGTGCTACCCCCACCACACTCACATCCAGGTAGTTCCTCATGGATTTGTAAGTTATTCCCGGTTGCTTCTGAATAAACCTGTAGGCCTGGCTGTAAGGATGCTCCTCCAGGTAATCTTTCAGCAGGTCTTTTTCCCTGAGACTTTCTCGCATGGACTTGATCTTCGTCAGAGGGATTCTTTCATTGGGAAAGGGAAACAAAAATAAGACAATTCACCGCCCCGTGTTTCATCATAACCACCACACCTTGGGCTGTAATCACACTCTGTATTTTCCAAGTATGTTTATGAATGTCATCTTGTTATCAGGACAGGTCACCCAACATGAAAAGACCATGGTCCTAGGTTCGCATACAGGTTCCGTAGTAACCCTGAGTAAGCCCTATGACCTTTTGGAGCCTCTCTGTAAAGGAGAGAAAGGATAAGGCCCCCCTCACGTAGAATGTTTTGGTTATTAAGTAAGACGACGGACATAACACAGCTGACACAGGGGAGATCTTGACAATGAGCCATTACTATTGCTACTGTCACCTAATTGTCTCTTTCCCAATGAGACCTTGGGAGGGAGGTAGAGAGGGAACCATGATCCTCCTTTACAGGGGAGAGATATGAATTGCAGGGCGTTTGTGACTTGGCGTTGATCACACTGCCTGGAAAGCAAAGCCGGACCTCAGAGCACCCCTCCCGATCTTTCTCCAGGGCGCAAGCAGAGGAGAAGGCTGAGAGAGGAGGCCAGGCGGTGGGGATACATTAGGAGAATTCAGAGGATGGAGCAACAAGAGTCAAAATAGAAAAAAACAAACCAAGGAGAGCTTTGCATGTACAGAGACATCCAAAGAGACGGAGAGAGGGAAGGGAGAGGTACAGAGCTGAAGACACGGAGGCACATGCACCTGGAAACCGAGAGCAGGGAGAAGACCTAGAAGCAAGTTGGAGACAAAAGCTGTCCCTACGTGGCACCGCACTTCCAGCTGCGCAGGTTGCGCCCCGAACAATTGCCGGGAGCGCGGTGCGCATAGTCCACGTGCAACCTGGAGATGTGTGACCCCACGGGCCTGTCCCAAGACCCCTGGGCCCCACAGTGCACATGGCGCGCTACTCATCAATACGTGGAGACTGAGACTTCCAGACGGGGAATGACGGCATTCTCTTCTCCACCCCTGGGTGGTGGAGAAAGAAGCGGACGACGAGGAAGAGCCCAGAAGGGAGCGGGCGCTACCTGCAGTCCCATACTTACGTGACCATGCACTCTGAGAGGGCCACCAGGCTGAGCAACCCAATCCACTTCATGCTTTTGTCTTGGATCCGCGTACTCAGGGAAGAGGGAGTTCTAGCACTCAGCGATGGGCGAGCACTGCCGGTTATATTTGCTCTCACCTGCCCTCATTGCCCCCTCGGAGGGCTGTTGATGGCCCCGATAAGAAACACAAACCTCCCGATAAGATCTTTACTCCTGTCAGTGTTCCTAAGGAAGGGACTTAAAATTTTTTCAGAATACAGAGATCTCTGTTGTAATCTCTTCCTTGGGGCTTGACTGGAAAAAAAACAAAAAAACAAAAAAACCCAAACCACACGATCTGACAAAGAGCGGAGAGATGCTTGCTATCTTGGAGATAAAACACAGCTAATCACGTCCTAAAAAGAAATGCTAGCTGCCATGCCTGACATTCCTGGTCTCGTGTTGCCTTCGTAGTGATCCTGTGAGCCGAGCATCATCGCTGTCTGCATTTGGAGAGGAGGTTGCTAGGAGGAATAGATGTCAAATGGCAGAGTGAAGACTCTGGGGCAGCCGAGTGACACACTGCCACACGAGTGGCTTTAGGTAATGGGAGAGATGGCACCAATCATGCTACGTATGGTGCCATGCTGAAGCAGTATTACAATAGTACGATTTTAATATCAGAAGAAATGCGATGCATGTGTCCAAAACATATTTTATTCATCCAACAAACATTTATTGAGGACCCTCTATAGGCTGGGGTCTGGGCTAGAGGCCGCAAAGTGCAGTGAGCCTGGTGGCCCTTGCCTTTGGGGAGTTTGCAGGCTAGGGCAGGACTCATGAACTCAAGGCCCAGAAGGCAGGAGAAAGGAACAGAAGGACTGGATGGGCTCCCTAGGCATGGGCAGCCCAGGCCCGCCACAGAGGGGCAGCCTCTACTCAGCTTGGACCAGCGGTTGCCGTGCTAGAAAGCAGGCCGGTGGGCCAAATTTTCAAGAGATGTCTGAAGTCTGGATATTTATGTGAACTCCCTTGATATGTAAATGTCAGCAACTAATTAATTTGTTTTCAAAATTGTAGTGTGAGCCAAACTTCAAGCAACTTTGGGCTGGATTCAGCTTGCAGGCTGCGTAGGTTTTATTTCTTGCCTAGAGGTGGGACTAGAGGGGCCTGGGTTGGGGGGGTGTTCAATTCACATTGGTTGAATGACTAACAGACTGGAAGCATCCTAACCATGTTAATTTTCCTTCCCTTGGTCATAAAAAGAACCCCAGGGACAGATAAACCAACAGACTTAAAAACCTCCACTTGCTGAGCCCCTAATGTAACTCCCCCATTGGATCCATGCCTTAGAAACATTTTGTCTGCCAAACCAACCATACAAAGAAAAATGATCAATTTTTAAGTGTCTTACCAATCAAAATAAAGATCGACCATCAGAGCTTCTGCTCAGCCTGAGGGGAACAGGGGTACCCACAAAACCGGTCTCATTCCAGCCAAAGTAAAGAGAACAGAATTCATGGCTCCTCCCAGGACTCCCGGGGCCTCAGTGTGCCCATGTGGGGTCTGTCCAGGTCTGTCCCAGAGGCTGGCTTAGTCCCCTGGCTGAGGTGGTAGATGGGATGAGGGATCTGCATCTCACCCCTTCTTACTGAACACTGTTAAAATTCGGCTTGAGTGGTTCAACCCCTAGGGAGGGGATCTGACAGCATGTAGCAAATGACATACCCATACGTCCTTTAACTTAGCCATTATTCAAGGCATCTGTCCCAAAGGTACACTGACAAAAATAAAGAAAAGGTGTAAGCACGAGCTGTGCGCTGTGATGTTACTTCCAAAAGCAGAAGATTAGAAGCATACCAGCAGCGGCCATCAGCAGGGGCGCCTGGGACAGGCACTGGTGCGTTGGCCCACCTGGGGGTGATGCGGATGGAAAGAGACACGAATGGGCGAGGTCTCTAGGGCCGATTGATTCGTTTTAAAAAGGGGGGCAGAACAGTGTTTACGATTTGCTGCTTTTACGTACACATAGACAAGTCCACATACATGTATACTTTCAATAAGAAACAGTGGGAGAGTAAACCAGAACACGAATAAAAATTGTAATGGAGGGTGAAGAGCAGGGATGGAAGTGAGATTTTTCTTGTTTTATGTTCAACTGTGCAGTCACGTAAATGTGCTGCAGAATCAGAAACGAAATAAATGCGTAAAAATCACAGCCCTCAAAACTGAGAACGAACAAATTGAAAACGAATGGGCCTCGCTGTATCATGCAGAGCAAAACATTGCTTCACGTGGCTTTAAAATGAAGAGTTTCTGGCTCTGCATTCACAGGCAGATATTTTATATGGACAAAAAAAAAGAAAGAAAGAAAAGAAAAGAAAAGAGAAAAACCCCAGGAAATCGGAAACTGCACCCGGCAACCTTCCTGTTGGTGATCTTCCTACTTTGAAACTACTAAATATATGCTCTAGGTTAAAGCACGTAAGTAATTATGCTAATGTTGTTAAGAAACAAGATTTTCCGTGGAAAAGAGATGGAAGCATAAAGCAAGAAAGGTTAAGTAAAACCCTGTAATCTTAAAACTTGAATTAGAAATATAAGTTTGTACTTATTTTTGTTCTAAAAATATGTATTTTCTGGCTCTGCACACGGAAAAGCCTAGAAGCAATGAAAACCTGATAACAGTGAATAGCCCGAGGCCTGGCATGTGGCCTCTAGCGTTTTCCACTAAAGGGTGCAGAGATTTTTGAAGAGATGGTGCATTCCAGAGCTGGGCCAGCAGATGCACAAGAGGAGCCTGGGGCGCCTCAAAGGGCCTGGTGACTTGGACCTGACAAGAGGCTCAGGAATGTGCACGGAGAGGCTTCCACTGCCCCAAAATAGGGCAATCAGCCTCACATTAAATCGACTGAAACAAGTTAAATATGTAAAAAGCCAGGAGTTTCCTTTGACGTGCAGCAGCTAACATGTCACTGTGGGGGGTTGTCAGGGAGACGGCTTGTTGCTGTGGCCGTCAAGAGAGCCAGGGGAACAGCGGTTCCTGTAACTGCTGTTTTTGTCTGGGTGAAGTGTGCTTCACAGGGCTACACACAGTGGATGGAGGAAAGTCGTTTCTTTTTTTCTGTTGAAGAATACCAGCAATTAAATTCAAAAGGAATGGCAGTTTTCGGAAGTCGGTGTTTTACAACTCCTAATGAAACCGTGGGCCTAGGCAAAGATCATCGGGGATGCCAAGACCTGGAGACAAAAGGTCAAAGGAAGTTTGCGATGAACGGAGGAGGTTGGCAACATCAGGCCCCACGGACAGATCTTAGCATCTATGAAAGTGGGGCGACTAGAAATTATGTGCCTCGGGAAGGGAAGTGATGCAATAAGACATTTCTGGAACGACCTATGAAGGACTCCAGTAAAAAATTGCGGACTCAAGTCTAGATCTAACGACCTGCTTTCAGGAAACATGTAGAGCAGTGACCTCCAATCTCTCTCATCCCAGGGCACATGCACACTGATTACTAACACTCTGAGGCACACCAAAAAGTACACCTTTTGCCAATCTGACAAAAAAAAAAGGTATAATTTTCATTCATTCACACTGGATGGTTACTGTTGTATTAGCTGCTATAATTTTTTTTTTTAATTTAACAATCTAAGGGAAAAGAGGTCAGTGCCCCTGACGAAATAGTCAGGTACTGTATGCTTTAAAAATGTTTGAGGTCCATCAGCAGAAAATAGACGCCATAGACAAAGGAACAAGGAAACAGTCATCCCAACCCAGTAGCTGAGACGTTCTGCAGGACAAACGGACCCATCTCCTTTTACTTTTCACGCCAACGGGTGGCCTAAAAAGGGGGAAAGACTGTTACTTCTGAAAAGTCTTTAGAAACAACAAGCAAATGCAGCAGAGGTACACATTTTCGAGATCCTGATTCCTGACTTGAAAAGTAAACGGTTGAAAGGCATTTTTTGAGAGAATCAGAGAAATTTGAAATATGGATTACATATCAGATGATAATAAAGTTGTTCATTTTGGGGGGATAAAATAGCATTGTGGAGGTTATATATATATATAAACAATAATCTCTGCTTTAAAGTATTCCAGCAAAAATGAGTAAAGGGTGAAAACTTTTAAACGAGGATCTAGATAGAATGAGGATTTGTGTAGTTGCTGTGGATGGTGTTGTGTCCGCCCGTAAATTTCTATGTTGAAGCCCTAAGTCCCAATGTGTTGGTGTTTGGAGCTGAGCCTTTGGGAGGTGACGGGGTTAGATGAGGTCCTGAGGGCGCCTGCCCCCTTCCCCCTGCAATGTGAAGACACAGTGAGAATCAGCTGTCTGCCAGCCAAGAAGCAGGTCCTCAGGAACCAAACTGGCTGGCACCTGCTTTTGGATTTCTAGCCTCCAGTCTACGGCAGCCTGGGCTAAGACAGAAATGTTGTCATTTTTGATGCTGAATGATGAAATGAGGTGTTTGTGATACTGCTTTAAAAAAACACAATTCTTGTCATGTTTGAAATTTCTTTGTAATAAGACGTTTTAAAAACTTGCATTTTGAAGTTTCTGTCTTCATTGATACCGAGAGGGGCCCAAGCAAAGCAGACCTGGGAAGACCCCCAGGGCCTCAGCTGCTGGTTTCTCCAGCTTCTCTCCTGGGAACTGACCCTGCCACCCCTCAGAGCTGCTTGACTGTCCAGCTTGAGATTATGAGGAGCCAAGTCAGGGCCTGGAGGTGGAAGGAATGAGGAAATTTTTAGGAAAAGTAAACTAGACAGCTCCTCCCCTGCTCCCTTCCCCCGGGTTCCTCTTCTTTACTGCAGGGTAAGGGATAGGCCTGGGGAGCAGCAGCAAGGGGGTGAAGCCATGGGATATTCTGAAGGCAAGGGGAGGGGGATGCACAGCCGAGTAACAGAGAAGGGCAGCCTGTGCAGGACCCAGGAGGGGCTGGGATGGGGAAGAAAGCCTGGGGAGGGGACAGGGCCCACCAGTGCTCTGGTGCCACCCAGGCCTTCCTGTGCACTGTGCTGCATTGTGCATCCTTCCTGCTCTGGACACGGAGGTGATCCAGAGATACTCACTGTTTGTGAGCCACCGGGAAGAGGGACAGCCACCTCCAGTGGCCTTTTGATGACTCTCCAACTGTTGGCCTCATTTCAAGCTAGACAAGAAAAGGGCAGTTCATTCAAAGCATTTAAAATATTCCCTCACTCATCGAACCTCCCAGGCATGCCTTGTACCCAGAGTCCTTCTATTGGTATCCATTCCTTTGGGAGAGGTGATCCCTCCACCTAGCTCAGGTTTCTGCTGAAGAATCCACAACCCTCCCGGATGGTAACCTCTGCCTTCTAACTACCTGATCTCAGCCCATGGAATCACATGGCAGAACGTTCCACTGGGCAGGGCCCAAAGGTCTCCCAGCTTGTGGACGGCAGTTACATGGCACCTGGGCTTCCCCATTCTGGACCCAGGGCAGACAACGCTAGGCAATTAGAGCACCCCTGGCCACTGGATGTGGCCTCAGCCACTTGCTCCCTCCGTGGTCATCGACACTCAGTGTGGAGTAAGTCCCATCTCTTCACCCTAGATATGGGCCAACAGAGGGCTGGGGTGTGTAACTAGTCAAGAGGTTGCAAGGTAAGTTAGCAAAATTCTGGGACCGGCCTCTGGTCCTCAGGCTGGGAGAACGCTGAGAAGGGACAGGTCAGAGAAGACTGCCAGCTTCCGTGGGCCAGAGCTGAAGTCCTTTCCCCTTCCTCCTCAAGTCTGGCCCTGCTGTTTCACCAGCCCTGCGGTCTCATAGCAACAGGAGAACCAGGTGCCAGGTACAGTGGGGCAGCCCCAGCTGCAGTGGCACCAGGAGGCAGGAGGCAGTCCTGCAGGGAGTGGCCGACTCATGTCCAGCTCGGCAGTGCCATGGCTCCCCCTCCTCATTCATGTAACATGGCACAGGGCTGCGTGGCACTGGCCCACATTTAGAGCGATGGGCTTTTCCTGCTCAGCCTTTGGCAATTGAGACCCAGTGTCTTACTTGTTCTTTAGGGAATACTGGGCTGAGTCAGGAGGCTCGGTCTAGCCTGGATTCAAGGAACTTGTTGCCTCTTTGATGTTCAAGAGAGACCTTGGAGCTCGGAAGGCCCTGGCTGGGGTGAAGCTACTCATGCAGTGTGGGGACTTTACTTTATGGGCTGAATGGAGAAAAAAGGCAGGCCAGGGCAGCCCCGGGAGGAACGGCTGGACATTACCTGGGTCCCCACTAATGGCAAGTGAGCTCCAGACACCAGGCCTCGGGCTCAGGTGCCCCTGTTGAAACCCCATGGCCGCCTTTTGAGAAGGAATGAAGTAGCCAGGCTCTGCCAATGGAATGACCACCTCCAGGGTCTCCTGATCACACAGGGAAGATTCAACAAGAACATTTAGTTTCCTGTGGGTCCCATCAATGTGCTGGAGGTTTGACCCTGGAGATCAAGCAGCCTGGGAGGGTCAGTCATTAGTGATGACGTTCACTGTGCCTCCGGGGCCTTGGCGGGGCTGTGATAACCAGCTTCCTGACATGGCCTCGGGCCCAGAGGAAATTCTGGTCCCGCTGAGAGTCCTGATCTTCGTACCTCGGGTTGTACATGGCCCCAGAGGTTTTATTCTGGGAAGGAGGGTGATGAGTCCTTGTTGGTAACCAAATAGTCAAGTGTGTGATGAGGTCATGATGGTGACTTGTGGCCTAGGTGTCCCTGCTGTGTCCAAGTGTCCAGGTGTGGAAGGAAGAGGAGGTGGAAAAGGAGCAGCTTACTGAGCTTGGTTACCTTGGGTCTCTGCAATTGCTACTCCCTGCCCACACGCCCTCCCCACCCCACCCCACCCCTCCGGTCTGGAATATTCTTCTCCCAGCTCTGCGTGACTGGCTCCTTCTTCGTATTTGAAAGTCGTCTCCACTGTGTGGTTTTCCCCGGCCACTCGGGTCCCCCAGACACAGACCCTGGCTCATTTGAGGAGCCCCACAGACAGTGAATGCATTTCCCCATGTGTTTTCATGGGAGCCCTATGGGGCTAAGTGTCCCCACTTTTCAGATCAGGAAACTGAGGCTGGGAGGAGTTAAGAAATTCTCTTGAGTGTATATGGCCAGGGAATGGCAGGGCTGAGATTTGAACCCAGGTCTGTCTGACTGCAAATTCCATGGTCTTGACCCCTCCTCCACTGCTTGCTGGTGCTGGGTGTGGGGAACCAGGAAACGATGCAGAGGAGGGAGGGGGGAGGAGGGGATGGAAGGTGCAGGGATAATTGAGAAGGGAGTCTCATCTTTCTTTCAGTGAATACTTCTTGCTCTAAGCCAAGTCCCCAAAATGCTCACTCTCTACAGAGGAGCATGAGCAGCATGCAGACTGTGCCCAGAACACAGGTGCCAGCCAGGGGGAAGGTGGCCTGAAGTCTAGTCCATGCCCCTCACTGAGCTATGCCCCCAGAGACCTGCAATCACCTGGAGGGATCAGATTTTCTACAAGGGCTAGCCATGGCCCTGTAGTCCAGCAAACAAAAATTCAGGAAAGACGTGTGACCAGACTGTCATGGAGGCATGCTCTAGGCATCCTGGGAATGGAGCTATCTGATGCTGCCTTGGGTGCAAAGCTGGGAAGGCTTCCTAGTGGAGGTGGCAACTAAGCTAGGTCTCACTGGATGAAAGGGCTTTGCTGAGCGGGCATAAGGAGGAGGGAATGTCAGTCAAGGAGGGCAGCACTGGCATCGTAGTGGACTCAAGGGATCGTAAATCGCCTGGTGAGCTTAGACTGCAAGAGTACTAGGCTTCAGTGACATATTATTAGTCAGAATGGCATAATGGGCAGTGACAAGCAGCACCCAATTTAAAAATCTGAAGGTTTCTCTCTTGCTCTCCCTGCCTGTCCATTACGCTGTCTGGGGCTGTGATCAGAGACAGCTTCACTCAGGATGCAGACGCTGGAGACTTCCCCATCTGCAAATCACTGGTTGTCATGGCCGGGGAAGGACACAGGCCGACTTGTGCACTGGCTATCAAAGCATTTGCCAGGAGTGACATGTGTCAGGACAACTTGCATTTCATTGGCCCAGACAAGTCACATGGCCACACTGAATTTCAAGGGAGCATGAAGGCGTCATCCAGCATGAGATTAGGATGAGGATCAGAAAAGCCTGGGGAAGAGCACTCGTGATTCTCTCGGGAGAACGTGGGAAGTAGAGCCAAGCCCAGGACACGGGGCAGGGGGTGGGAGGTGGGCCTTGAAAGCCATGGTCAACAGCGTGGAACATATCCTGTGGACGATGAGGAGAGCTGAGTAGGTGAGGTGCTTGACTGTGGAGAGCGGGGGAGAAAAAGTACAAGGAGGTGAAAACAGGGAGAGGCGAGGGGTGAGAGGAGTGGAGGGAAAGGCAGTGTACAGAACACAGAGAGGGGGCTGCAGACCTGAGGTTGGGGGGCCTTTGGGCCTTTGGCTTCCAACCCCCCATTTCACTGAAAGAGCAAGGGGAGGAGGGGGTGATAGGAAGAGGGAGCGCATGGAAAGATACTTTGGGGGGTCATTTATACTGAAGAATCAAGACCTGGGGGGGCACGAGGACCAACCTCAAGTCTCTAAAAGTTTTACACAAAAACAAGGGATGAGTCTTATTCTTTGGTGCCTTGTCAGCGTGGAACAAGGACAAAGGTCAAGTTGTTGGAAGGCAGGTTTAACTTTAACTTCGTAACCCGCTACCCACTTACGGTTGTCATCTGAACCACTTGCCAACCGCTTTGCGCAGATCGGAGTGTGTGTGTGTGATATGTGAAATGTGAGTTTCCTTCCTGTTCTCACAGCTGGAGAAGAGAAGCAATGACCCTTGAGGCCAGGGTGAGAGTAATCAAGAAGAGCTTTGTTGAGCTCAGGAGCGTCCCTGAAGGAAGCTGGCACCCAGCCAGCATTTGGAAGCTGAGCTAAGTGAGAGTATTCACAGCTGGGAAGGGGGGCAGCAGAGTAAGTGCCTGGATGGGAGGGCGAGGAAGCCCCCCCACCCCACCGCCGGAAGAAGAGGGAGTGGTGGCTTCCATACATAGCCGAGGTGGGCTCTCCTCCCATCAGGTCTGCAGGATGGGGCAGGACTTCTGACTGCAGGTCAGTGGGTGCTGGGCCTGACCGCGGAGCATGTGGCCTTGAGAGGAGCTGGTGGGATCCTCTAGGCCTGGGCCTTGCCCTGGCCTGGGCCTTGACAGAGGGCACTGGCATGTCACCCTGTGGTTAGGGGAGCTGTGGCAATAGAGGTGACAGCCGTGGTGTCTGGACTCCACCCCCCCACATATTTTTTTCTGAAACCACAAGAGCCCAGAAGTCTCCAGAGTGGGATATACATTCTCTCTGGCCTACCAGCCACCAGTTCAGTGAAGATTGAACTTGAGTTAAAGAAATAAAGTATGTAACATTGTAACTGAACGGAGGTCTGGCTGCCTGCCGCTTTGAAAGCCAATGAGAGACAGGTACTGATGAAAAGGAAAGTGGTTTGTTTATTCAGGGGCCGCCACCTGGAAGATGGGCCTCTTGTCTCAAAGCCCATCTCCACCTCTCGGTGCAGGCAGAAGTTTTCATAAGGAGGGAGAGGGGAAGCCGAACAAAGAGGCCAAGGGAGGGGGTTGCAAAATTCTCTACATGGAGACAAGCACAGTCCATTCTGATAAGGCCAGTGATGGTCTGGCGCGTGTCATCCTGGTTTAGTCACCCCGGCTTCATGGTTGAAGGTCAGCAAATCTCCCGGAGCTGGGATGCCTGAAGGTTGGAGTCTATTTTTTGAAGTTAGTTCCTGGGATTCTTACACCAACATGTTTATCCAAAAGCTACATACCAGTCAGAATCAGCACTTACAGAAATGGTGTCAAAGGAATGATGGTGTGGGTGACAATTCTGCACTGTCACAACAGCACTGCCTACAAAGTGAGAGGGAGCATAGCACAACACTTAGGAACTCAGTCCTGGGTTCAAATACTAGCTTGGCTGTGTGACCCTGGACAAGTTACTTTCTCTCTCTGTGCCTCACGTTCCCACCTTGAGATGGAGGATAACAGATCCTAATGAGGTAATATATGTAGGGTGCTTTGACTCGTGGTAAGTGCTATGTAAGTCTTACGTAAAATCAGTCACGTATTTTGGACTCAAATTCATACCTGTTATACTTGCCATGTGTGGGGCGTTGTGTGGGATTTTGGGGTTAAGAAGGAGCTGCCTCTTAGTGTAATGTCCTATCTTGAGGGACCATCTGCTTGAGTCTCTGGCCTTACAGATGGGGGATCTAGACCCGAAGAGAGAAGGAACTTGGTGAAGGTGGCCCTAGACCGAAGTCATTTAGTGACAGAACAGGGAACTTTGTGGTTCAGGGCTGTCTAGCTGTGAGATGAATGGGTTGCTCTGTGGGCCTCCAGGCCTGAGTTGGACCTTCAGCTAGCCCCAGGCTGCCTCAGGGGAGTGGCTGTCTTTTCATTCTGAAAGCCCGCTGGCCCTAGCGGTTGAGGGGATTGGTTTGCCTTCCTGGGGCCTCATCATGGCCACTGAGGATGGAAATGTGAGTCAGGAGCAACAGGGAGGCACCAAAGGCTTCAAGTTCCTGGGGGTCCCAACTAGAAACTGATCCTGACCTGCCTTGGCTGAGCACTTTATGAAAGGTCACATCCCTTTCCACATCTTGCTCTTACAACCCTTGGGTGTGTCTGTGTGGGGATGGGGTTGGGGCAGGGAGGCAGGGTGGGGTTTTAGATGCTGTGGGCGCCACCAGGGTCAAGTGCACTCCTGCTCCAGCTGCTGGCTCTTCCCTGGTTCATCAGAAATGGCGTCCCCCTACATTCAGAGTGTCTTTGTCTTGCCACACTAGACGGGGCTTTTCCCTGAAGCCTTGGTGGGATTCCTGATGGGATGCTGGAGAGCAGAGGCGGTGTGGACCACCCCTATGCCCTCTAGGTTGTGTTTTCCCCAGCTTAGGCAGGCTTTTGCTTCTTGTGGCACCTGGGGATCATTGCAGAATCTTCTACAACAGCCCACAGGCACCCGTGGCCCCCAGCCAATGGCTGGGAGTTGCTTGTGGGTTCCTCGCTTTTGAGGTTCTGTTTACAGTCCAGAGTTCTCTGTGGGAGCAGGTGGGCACTTCCTTCTGCAGGACCTGCATAAAATCACACCCGCGCTGGATCTTACCCCTTCTCTGCCCTGCTTCCTCTGCTCCCTCACTACTTTTTCTGAGAGCAACTTGGAAATAAATCACTTATACATGAAATCTCACCTCATGAGCTACTTCTGGAAACACTGACCTAAACACAGCCCCCTTCTTCAAGCGACTGATTAGTTCAGCTTCCCCTCCCACATGCTTCTACAGCACCGTGAAGTTTCCCTGCCACGCGGCTTTGCCCTGGCTTGATTTTCTGAAAGCCCTGCTAGACCACGTGTTTCGGAGGGCAGGGACCTCTCTTGACTCATTCATAAGCCTGTGGAAGTAGATACAGTATCTACTACTATCTATCTACTACAATGTAGTTGTTAAGGCAAGGCTAATGCACAGGTTAGGTATTAGGTAACAGGTACTAGGTTACAGACTCAACTGCTATAACCAAAGCCTAAATAACAGAGGCGCAAATAAAATACACTGATTTCTCCCTCATGTAACAGGTGGCTCCACAATGATGGGGACCCAAATTCTTTCTGGTTGCTTTGCCATCTTCGCCATGAGATAGTCATCTCTTGGTTTAATGTGGCTGCTCCAGAGCCCGTTGTTACATCTGCATGGCAGCTCGCAGGAAGTAGAGAAAGGAAAGAAGGGTGTGCCCTTTTCCCCAAAGGATATAACCAGAAGCTGTAAATAATTCCTCCCCTCGCATCTCACTGGCTATAAGGAAGTCACAAGAGCACTTTGAGGTGAGAGAGAGGCGAGGGCATGCACTCTTTAGCTGGATGGTCCGAGACGAGGGATTCGATCACTAAAGGAAGGAGACAGTCAGCAGATCCTGTTACAACCTCCTGCTCCAGTGCAGATACGCTGAGCTACATACACTGGGAAGACGAGGCATACAGCCCCCAAATTTCAGGGGTTCCACACAACTAGGGTTCATTTTTCACTCACATCCAACACAGGTTGGCAGGGAGCTGTGCCCCTCACAGCCCTGAGGGGGAAAAGCTAAGGGGTGCTCCCTCTTGATGCAGTGGAAGGGGGCGGTATGGCAAACTGGACTCTGATTCTCAAAGACTTCCACCTGGGAGGGACACATGTCACCTCTGCTCACAGGCGTGTGCCAATGTAAATTCTACAGCCATGGCAACCCTGGTGGGGGTGTATGGAGCTGGGTGTGTGTGTGATCCTGTTACGGAATATTTACGGCAGGCAACAATGGCCACCACCCTTTACTCCCATGCCTAAACTCTACTCTTCTTTGGTGCTTCCCACCCTGCCCCTCAGCCTCCCTTGGCCCACGGACACATATCTGGGTAAGATTATATGAGAAGACATACACTAGACTTTAACAAGTGGGGAAACCAAGCAAAAAACCCCCCCAAAAACTATACTTTAAGAAAGCATATTTATAATAATAATTTTATATTTATACAAGGGTTCATATATCTGTGGGTTATGCATAAATTCAATTAAATAATAAAGAAATATTCATGAATATATATTCTCTAAACCCAACGAAATAATAATACTAAAGCTGTACCATATTAAACACACAGTAGTATCAGGTTTAAGTTTGGGTGCATGTTACAAAAGGCTGAAAAGAACCGTAACTTACACTAGATAAAACTTGATTATTTCCTCCCACTTAAAACAAATCTGGAAGTAGGCCATCCAGAGCTTGAATGGTTTGCATTCCCAAGGACACCTCATGGTTTAATACAACCACAGGTGTTCCAGCCATCACATCTGACATCTAGACAGCAGTTAAAGTGGGAGAGGTGAAAAGGCTCACCTCCTAAACTAGATCGGCTCCTTTAAATCTCCCCCTGAAGAAATCCCTCTGCATACTCTACTTATATCACAGCCACCCAGTTATAACCAACAACAAAGGAGGTTGGAAAATGCAGTCTTTTAGCTACTGGGCACATTGCTCTATAATAAAATATATTCTGTTTTTAAGGAAAACCAGGGAAAGGATAATTCTGTAGGTAGCTACCAGTCCCTGTACCAGAGGCACAATACCTTTCTGGCTGAACTGATGGGATCTGGAAGGAAGTGTGGGATCCACAAGGAAGGAGTGGGAGCGAGAAATCAGCCCAACGGCTCTGACTTCCAACTCCAGAAAAAAATAAAAAAGGACAAAGTCTTCACTGAAAATCTGAAGACCAAATTGGGGATTAGATACATCATATGGCTATACTTTTTTTCAAAGCTGCTTTTCGAACCCAGTTTGCAAATCTTCCTCCTTATCTCAGCTTGTCAAACATCTTGTCTTTGTTACCTCAGATGCTGACTTACCTGTCTAGCCCCCCTCACTCTGTTTACCTGACTTCTCCGTCCGGTCAGCCGGAATCACAAGATCCAGTGCTGAGGGGCAAAGCATACAAACAACTTTGTAGCAAGGGGTAGAGAGGAAGTGCAATGAATATTTCTACTCTGACGCATTTTGTTCCTGATATATGCAACCAAGGATGTGACTTTCCTGAGGTTGGAGATGGTGTCTGTTCATTTTTGTACCCACAGGTCTTAGCAGTACAGGTATTTGGTGAGCATGTGAAAGGTGTGAATGTTCTTCTGCCTGTCTGTCTCTCCATGTATCGTAGCCACTCTGAATATAAATAAAATTGGGTGTCATCGAGGGCTGGTATACGGTGACACAGGTACAAGTGAAAAGAGATCAGAACAAGGGGCGTTGGGTAGACCCGAGGTGGGGAGAGGAGCTGGAAAAGCCAGAAGTGGCAAACAGCAGGAAACAAGGCAAGTAGAACACACTTTTCCAATGCCACCTGCCTCAGATAACTCATTTCCTGCCACTTTTTTTTGCCCTCCTTCCTTTGCCCTTATTCACTATTTTTGGTTATTCAGAAGGGCCAGCTGCCACCCACCCCCACCTCTAACCAAAGATGAGCTTGAAAATGACCCATTTATGAAGAGAGTATGTAGCAGTTTGCCATTTCCCCTCAACAGCCCGGGGGGAATCATTGTGCCTGTCATATTTATAAGTTACTATTGTCATTTTTCTAGCATCTGTGTAGAATGATGTATAAAATGATCTCTGTCTGTCCTTACAGAGAAGTTACTACCCAGGTAGAGTGGACGATTGTAGTAAATGTTAAGAAAGGAAACTATGTCAGCATAGTTATGTGACCCAATGATTTCCATTTTGCAGAAGCTGCTTTGCGTTGCATTTCGGTCACTAGTAACAGTGGTCTCAATTCAACATCTAATGTTTCTGAAACTCTCCACCTAGAGTCCTATTTTTACAAAGTTGCAATTTGGGACGCTGCTGAGAGGCAAAACCTGATATGGGATTCAACTCCATACCTTGTTGTCCAGCACAAGGCCCGGAGGAGAGAGCGCAAGCTTCAGGACCCTCCTTAACGGGTCATTAGCCTCGTGATTCTGGACAAGGATGAGACATAATGGACAAGGACGAGGCATAAGGCCGCCTGTGATTTTTTAAAGCACCACCCACACGGATAGACTAAAAGTGTTATCTAGGGCCTTGGGAAACAGCTTACTCTAGGGGAAAGTACTCAGAGTTGTTTTGCCACGCCTGCCAGTCAATTCCAGACTGACACGCACCGCCGTTTCCCAGGAGACACTTAGTTCTGTGGTCCCTTCAATCTTGGAGCCACGGTGTCACTGAGTATTTGGTTAACTTGTGCGTTCCGCAGTCTGAGCTCAGGCCATCCAGGGCGTCCTCTACGTGCTGGCATCCCATTCGTTTTCCCCCGAGGTCCTCTTGCGCTGCTTCGAGGAACCTCCCTCAAGCCGAGCGAAACAGCAACCCCCGGCCTACCCAACCAGAGAGGCGGAAGGTCTGCGCAGGCGCACTCGCCCAAGGCCGCCTGGTCTCCACCTTAAGGGCGGTGTTCCCTCCTGGGGGCGGGGTCAAAAGCCTGAGGGGGCGGGGCGTCCGCCTTCCCGGCCGGGTCTCGTGGGCCTTCCCGTGGGTGTGGCCCCTCGTGCCCGAGAGTGTGTCTGGTGAGGGGGCCGGTGTCGTGACTCAGAGGAACGTGAGGTGCCCAACGCGGTAGCGGGGCGAGCGGTGCGAGCCCCGCTCCCGGACCCGGACGTTGGAGGGGAGTCACATCCGGCAGCAGTAGGAGGGCCTTGCGGACCCCGGAAGTGTGGGCGTGGGCTCTGGTTTAACCCGCGGCGGCTGTGGCAGCGGCGGCGGCCGGGGCAGGTGAGCGAGACCCGGGGAGGGGCAAGGACCGGGACGGGGTAGCGCTGCAATGGCTGCCGGCGCGCCCCCTCCTTCCCGCCTCACTCTGGTAGAGGCCGGTGATTGGGCACGAGGGGCGCGTGACTGCTGCCGAGGTCCGGTGCCCCTGCCCCTCGCACTGCGAGGGAGGCAGTGAGGGGAGGGCGCGAGGCGCTGCCCGGGCTGACCCCGCAAGTCCGGCCTCCAGCCCCGCCTCCCGCACCGCCACCCTTCACCCTCCGCCCCCTGTGTGAGCGTTTTGCTGGTCACCGTTCTGGTGACGTTAGAGCCAGTTCGCCCATTGTACAGATGGGGAGGCAGGCCCAAGAGTGGGGTCGAATCGGCAGGGGACTCACGGGAGGAGGTGGCAGAGTGGGGTTGGAGGGTCACTCTGGTCGTTGACTCCCTGACTTGTGCCCTTTCTCCAGAGCAGTGACAGCATGGACTTTAAGCCTGGTCTCTGTTCTTACACTTTTTTCTCGACCCAGCCTTGGACTGCCCAGCATCACCAACCAGTCCGTATCCCCGGACTTGCTGGGAACCAAGGGCATTGGTGTGTGTGTGTGTGTCTTTGTCCAGCCTGTACCTGGTACTTCCTGGGTACAAAGGGCAGTGGGTGTGTGGTGTATGTATGGGTGTACTATAAATAAATAAATAGACTGCTTGACTTACAACAGGGTTGCGTCCCGATAAACCCCTCGAATGTTGAAAATAATTCAAAATGCATTTAATACACCTGACTTTCTGAACGTTGTATCTTAGACCAGCCTACCTTCAATAAGCTCAGAACACTTAGACATTAGCCTACAGTGGGGCACAGTCATTTAACACAAAGCCTATTTTATAGTAAACTGTTGAGTATCTCACAATTTATTATGCATATCACTGTTGAACTGTCATAAAGTCGAAAAATCGGAAGGTGGGACCCTCTGTGTCTCTCCAGCAGGTGCCTGGTTCCCCCACGTTTCCTCCCCCACAGCCAGTGAGGTGCTGATGGCCCACTTTATGGGTGAGGGAAGAAGTGACCTGGGGCTGTGTTGTGCATTACTGGCGGAGTTCACGCTGTACGTCAGGGTCTCAGCTCCCAAGACAAGTCAGTGCTTTCTCAGCCACACAGTGTCTGGACTCACTCGTGTAAGCAATGCCCACCGTGAGCTCTGGAAACTTCAGAGTCACTTCCCTTTCTTCGGCAATATCCCAGTAACCCTGCTGCTGACTCAGGCCTTTGCCACCCTGTAGATCGGGCTCCCTGCCTTTTATCCAAGAGTCTTATTTCCTACTGGTTGACCCACAGTGCTGCCACCTGACTGTCAGGTCTGTGACTTGTCAGCCCTTGAGCTGGAGATGATGGTGACAGAAGAACTTGGGAAGGAAAGCCTTTGTTTGGCTGTTGTCCAGAGCTGCGGCCCTGTGCAGGACTGCCCGCTGGTTCTGGATGGGAGTGAGGATTCGGGGCAAAATATGGGACACTGACGTGAGTCTTCGTTCTTGTCAGTTGTAGTGCCCACAAAAGCTTTTTTCCCTCTGTTATCTCAGAAATGTGGTTCGGGACCTTTGTAATTTCCATTAGGTAAAACGTTTTTATTGTAGATTCATTTCTTTGTCTTGGCAGCGACTGGTGGCGGTTTTTTAGGTAGCAAAAACTGATTCCCTGCACGGCTGCATGTGCTCTTGGCCCTGTCAGAGGGCTTTGTGAACATCCTGAACTCTGAGAACACCGCAGGGTAGGTGCTGGTTTCATGTAACGGGTGAAAAGTGAGTTCGTAAGATGGTAGGTAAACTGGCGGGGGTCCCACAGCCAGTAAATGGCTGAGTTGGAATGTTTACCCTGTTAGTCTCATTTCAAAGCTAATGTGTACTTGCTGGACCTTAAGAATCATCTGTGATGCTCATTAAAAATCCAGAGCCGCACATCTGGAGATTCTTGTGTAGACTGTCTGGTGGAGATCTCAGGAGTCTATAATTTTCCCATAGACACTGGCTGATTCTTCCATGATAGGGAAAGTTTGGGAAGCACATTACCTGAAGAAGTTTGTAGGTAGGCTGAGCTTGGACGTGATATTTTTCCTAGGGAATCTTGTTTTCTTTTTTCTTGTTGCCTTGAAATTGGCTAATCTGACCTAAATCCTAAAAGGGCATGGCTGTAACTAGCCATATGAAACATCTGTGGACACTGTTGGCCAGTAGTAGTAGGGTTTTTCCAGACTGACCTAATCAGGTCTTTGAAGACTTTGTTGTAATCTGATTGAATGAATCTCCCTTGTTTGGAAATGCTCTTAGCTTCTGCTTAGGGCCTGGAATTTCCAGAAGATTCCGGTTCCCGGAAAGTTGTCTCTTATCAAAGAGATCTCCATAGTAGCAGTCCTCTCGGAGGCCTTGGGAGCTGTAAAGGCATGGTTGGTTCACAGGTGCTTCCTCCGTGGCGCTTCTTTGACCACGCACAAGTTTTTCCCTTTCACAAGTTTGTGGAAGACTTGCACAAACACTAAACAGGTTTGTCGTGATTTGTTTGGGGCTGATGGAGCGGGCCCCCTGGGGCTTAGGATGGGCTGGAGAGGAGAGGAGAGACTCGCCCATGTATGGTAAACAGGTAACCCAGGTCAGGTATGCACAGCATGGAAGACATATAAGTGCTTTTAGTCCCACTGCTAATTTATCTGCTCCGTCTTCAGCAGGATCACAAGTCGTAAAAGAGTCGAAGTGAACATTATAATGTTTAATCTCTTTCTGTCCAGTGAAGACTGGTTTCCAATTTAATTTCTTTGTAAACAGAGGATGTATTTTGTATGATTTGACTTGTTTCAACTGGCTGAGACTTGTTTCCTGACCTGGGATATGGTCTGCTTTCACAAATGTTTTGTGAGCACTGGTGAGAGGAGTGTGTTCTCTGTGGCCATTGAGAGGAGGGCTCTGTAAACATGGCGGCAGGCTGGTTGATAGTGCAGTTAGAAGTCTTCTGTGTCCTTACTCCTTTTCTCTCTGCTTGTTCTATCAGTCGTTGAAAGAGGGGCATCCGAACGGAACTGTAACTGAGGATTTGTCTATTTCTCCTGGTAGTTTTATTGGTGTTTGCTTCCTTTGCTTTGAAGCTCTGTTATTAAGTACATAAACATTTTGGAATGTTACGTTCCTTTGATGAATTGACCTCCTGTATCATGAAATAACCCTTTTAATCCCTGGTAATGTTTCTGTGCTCTGAAGTCAACTTTGTCTCGTTTTAATATAGTCAGTGCACGTTTTGAAAAATTAGTGTTAGTGGATTAATATCCAGAATATATAAAGAACTCCTGCAGCTCAACAACAGAAAAGCAGCATAACTGAAATGGGCAAGGGACTTGACTAGACCTCTCTCCAAAGAAGATATACAGATTGACCAATAAGCACATGAAGACATGCAGCATCACTAGTTATTGGGAAGTGCAACTCAAAATGACAGTGAGGTACCACTTACACCATTTAGGATGACTGCTATCAAAAAAATCAGATGTGTTGACGAAGATGTGGGGAAATTGTAACATTTATTGCTGGTGGGAATGGAATATATGCAGCTGCTGTGAAAAACAGTATGGAATTCCTCAAAAAATTAAATATAGAATTGCCATATGATCCAGCAACTCCATTTCTGGGTGTATGTCCTGAAGAGGTATAAGCAGAGCCTCAAACATGTTTGTATACCCGATGTTCACGGCAGCGTTATTTGCAATAGCCAAAGGGGGGAAGCGGTGCAAGTGTGTGTTGACAGATGAATGTGTACATACCTACAATAGACTGTTACTCAGCTTTAAAAAGAAGGAAATTTTGATGGGTGCTACAACATGGATGAAGCTTGAAGAAATAAATAAAATGAGCCAGTCACTAAAGGAGAAACAGTGCATGGTTCCTCTTATGCGAGGTTCCTAGAATAGTTAGATTGATAGAGACAGGAAGGAGAGGGCTGGTTTCCAGGCCCTGTGGGGAGTGATGGGACAGAGTTTCGGCTGGAGGTGATGGAAAGTCCTGCAGGTGGTGGTGGTGGGGGGGGTGGTGGTGGTACAACATTGTCAACGTGCTTAATGCCGCTGAGCCGTACCCTTAAGAATGCTGAAGACGGTAAATCTTAGGTATATTTTACCACAATGAAAACAATGCAGTTTTAAAAATTAGTGTCAGCACGATGTATCTCTTTACATACTTTTCCTTTACATTAGTTGTGTCTTTGTATTTAAAGAGGGTCTTTTGTAGGTAGCATATAGATGGGTTTTGCATTTTGTAAAGTCCAGTTTTACCATCTCTTCCTTTTAATTGGGATGTTGAGGCCATTTAGATGTAGTATGATTATTAGTATAGTTGGGTTTAACTCTTTCATCTTGCTCCTTTTTTTTCAATCTGTTCCATGTCCTTTCTTCCCATTTTCCTTTTTTCCTGACCGCTTTGGAATGGAGTCACTTTTACGATTACATTTTGTTTTCTTTCTTAGTCTCTTCACTGTAACTCTTTCTTGTGGTTGCTCTACGATTCATGGCATGCCTCTTCGACCAGTTCATCGTTAAGTGGTGTTATACCACTTTGCGTACAGTGTAAGAATCTCACAATAGTGTCCTTTCATTTACCCGCTCTCGGCCCTAATAATGTCATTGTCACAGCCTCACTTCTGTTTCGTTATAAATCCCACAATACATTGCTATTATTTTTGCTTTAAACAGTCCGTTGTTTTGTAAAGAGATAAAAGAGAAAAGATCTTTTATACTTACCTCTGTGTTTATTATTTCCCATGCTCATTCCTCTGTAGAAATCCAGGTTTCCATTGGTTTCATGGTCCTTCTGACTTGAGGACTTCGTGTAGTGCTGCTTGGAGTGCTGGTCTGTTGGCGATGCCTTCTTTCACCTTTTGGATGTCTGAGAAAGTCTCTGTTTTTTACCTTTGTTTTTGGACGATATTTTCTCTGGGTGTAGAATTCTAGATTTATTGTCTTTCTTTCAACATTTAAAGATGCGATTGCAATGTCTTCTGGCTTGCATTGTTTCATGGGAGTAATTCGCTGTCGCTCTTAGTTTTTGTTCTGCTCATAATGTATCTTTTTCTCTTTTGGCTGCTTTTCTCTTATCACTGGTTTTGAACACTTTAATTATGTTGTGCCTTGGTCTAATTTTCTTCACGATTCTTGTGCTTAGGTTAATGGAGGTTTTTGGATCTGTGGGTTTTTAGCTTTCATGAAATTTGGAAAATTTTCAGGTAGTAATTCTTTGGATGTTTTCTCTATTCTCCTTTCTTTTTCCTTGGTGACCCCAGTTACGTGCATATTAGGATGCTTACAGTTGTTCCACAGCTCTCTGATGCTCCTCATGTATTCCCCAAATATTCTTTTCTTTGTGGTTTGTTTCAGATAGTTTTATTGCTGTTTCTTCAAGTTCCCTGATCTCTTCCTCTGCTGTGTGTAAACTGCTGTTAGTTCTGAGAAATTATAGTTTCCATATCTAGAAGTTTGATTTTGGTCTCTTTTATGTTTTCCGTGTCTCTTCTTAACATGCTCAATCTTCCCTTTAGCTTCTTGAAGATACGGAATATGGTTGTAATAACCATGTTAATGTCCTTGCCTGCTAATTCTGTTATCTATATTCTGAGTCTGTTTCTATTGATTGATTTTTTTCCCCTCATTATGGGTCATTTTTATTGCTTCTTTGCTAATTTTTGACTGCATGTCAGATGTTGCAAATTTTACCCTGTTGGGTGTTGGACATTTTTGTGTTTCTGTGATTATTCTTGGCATTGTTTTGGGACACTTTTAAGATACTTGGAAACAGTTCGATTCTTTAAGTTTTGTTAGCTGGGGTCAAAGCAGCCTTTAGACCAGAGTCAATTTTTGCACTACCAGGGCAGTACCCTCTCCAGTGCTTTGTGATGTCCTGTGAATTATGAGGTGTCCCCACTCTGGCTGGTGGGGACACAAATTGTTTTTGGCTCAATTTGAGGTCTAAGGATTGTTACCTCTATTCTGATGATTACTATCTGTACTCAGCTGAAAACTGGAGGGGGACCCTCTGCAGATTTCTAGAACTCTCTCTTTGTGCAGCTTTCTCCTTTCTGGTATTCTGCCCTGTGAACTCTGGCTCCCTGAGCTTCCCTGGACTCCCAGCTTCCTCTCTCCAGCTTGAGGAGACTGTTGGGCTCTGCCTGGGTTCCCGCTCCCTGTGCCATGGCTTAGAAACTTTCCCTCGGCAGTACGTTAGGGCAGTTGTAGGGCTTACCTTGTTTGTTTTTCTCTCTCAGGAATCCCCCATGCACGGCCTGACTCGTCTGAAAACGGGTGTTTCATTAATTTGTCTGATTCTCAGTTGTTTGACACAGGGGAGTAAGTCTGGTCCCTGTTCCTCTGTTTGCCGGAAGTGAAAGCCCCTGTCTAGTTAGCAGTCACTAAGTGCCTTGTGTGTGCTAAGCATGGACCTGGGTGCTGGAATGCAGACATGAGTGAGACATGGGCTGTGCCCTTGGGGAGCTCATATTCTTGCTGGGTAAAGATGCTGATTCCTGCATAGTAAATGCTGTGTGATACTTACAGAGCTCCATGGAGGGCAGGATGAATTAATTCTTTGGGAGGAGCAAGGAACACTTCCCAGAGGAGCTAACATCTGAAGGATGGGCAGGCATTTTGAAGCTGGAGAAGGCATAAGAATGAAATTCCAGAAGGAGGGATCGGCAATAGCAAAGGGAGGGCGGCAGAGCTCAGGACTCCTTGAGGGCAAGGCCCCTATTGTATTGATCATTATATAGATTTGGAACATTTGTCAGCGATTGGAAGCCTGCTGTTTGTTCTGGGAATGGTAGGGAGAACAGAAACAGTCAGGATGGGGTGAGCATCCCATGGGGGAGTAGAGGGAGATCTGGCTGAAAGGGGAGGCTCGGGTTCAGCTGATCCAGGGCCTTGTCTACCAAGCCAAGGAGCACAAGATTTTGAATGCCATTCCAAAGCACTATGGAAGGTTTTAAGCAGGGACATGAGAGCGCTGATTGACCATTCCCTAGTGATTACTGGGGTGTGGGAGGGGGCAGGGTCTGATAGACTCAGGAGGGCAGCTCTGGAGAGACTGGCTCAGAGCAGACATCCTGTGTGAGGATGAGAATGAGTCCAGAGCTCAGTGCTGCGTCTGGTGTCGCCACCTCTTGCCTGGGAGATAATGGCCTTCGTGGAGTTCTGCCCGAGTCGAGAGCAGATGTAAGGAGCCTCTGGCCTGGTTTCTTGTTTTCTGTGGCTACACTATTGCCCTAAACCCAGCGGCCTGCCTCTGGCGGACCTGGAAGTTTTTCAGCTGAGACACCACTGACAGGGGTAGGGTTCTATAGCCATCCCACCTTATACTGGCCTGGGGTGACCCCACATCAGTGAAAGCAGTGAGTGTGACCACGTTGGACTTTAAACAGATACACCTTGAGTTGTTCCCTACAGACTCCTAGATATTTGTCCTGAGTGTGCTTTTGCCTTGACCTTAATCTTGATCCTTCTTAAAGAGGTGTTTGAACCTGCTAGCTCAGCTTGCTTTGTGCAGATTAGCTAGTGTGGGGTGGGGGTAGAGGGCTGACAACTGTAGGTGGAGATCCTCCCCAGTCATCTGGACAGTTGGGAAAAGGAGAAACAAATGGAAGTTTGGTGTGAAGCCGTTGAGGATGGTTTTCTTTCCAAGTCAGAGCCATAGGCCAGAGAAGGAAGAGGCTTTGCCAAGTGGGTAGATTGTGCTTCACTGTTAGGAAGTTTCAAGAACGGGCTACTTATTAAATAACCTGTTTCTTGGCCGTCATACTGACTGAAGCTGAATCCTATCGATCTGAGTTACATCCAGCCACCGGAGTTCTGTCGCTGTGTTGACTGATGCCATCCCTGGAGGGATCTCAAGTTCTTTCTCTTCAGTGTCCACGTGGGAAGTGCTTGAGCTGCAGAGGTAGGAGTGGACGGAAAGCATGAGCTCAGCCACGGTGGTGCAAATTGTGACCATTCATTTCATTCTCACAGATACCCTTCCCTGTAGAAGAAACCCAGGGATGGAGAGATTACATAACCTGCCCCAGCTGCACAGCCAGTGTTACTGAGAGCACAGGGCTGTCTGCTTTCTAGACTCAGAGCCTTCGGTCATTGGGCTTCCCCTGCAGGGCAGAGGTGGAAAGGAGGGGCTGCTCCCAGTGTCACTGGGAGATCTGGGGCTCCAGGGCCCTGTGCGCCTGGCCCAGGAATTTGGCCTAATCCTGACGGGTGAAGAGTAGGTACCACACTAGTACTTGTTGAGAACAGAGTTATTCTGGGTTCTGAACATCAAGAGGCCCTGTGCTTTAGGAGTTTATTGAAAGATAGGAGCAGTAAACACCATTGATTAAGTTTGTACCCGAAGCTGGGCACTGTGTTTCATGGACATGGACTTGACTGAGGCGAGCGACAGTGCAGTGGTGAAGAGCGTGGGCTCCAAAGCCAGGCTTCCTTGGGTGAAATTCAGGCTCTGCAACTTCTGTTTGGCTCAGTTTTCTTGTCCGTCAAATGAGGAAAACCAAGGCATATACAGTGGCGAAGGTCCATCGCGAGGGTCTCACGAGCTGCTAGGTATAGTGTCCAGAACAGTGCTCTGTGCGTGGCGAGTGCTGTGCACATGAGCTCTGGTCACGGCCATCTTTGCTGTTTCACTGGTGGGGCTGCAAGGTTTGGGTAGGGGAACAGTGGTGGGTGGTGAAGCCTGGTTCCACCCCTGCCCTTGAGGAGTCAGCCCCCAGTGGGGCCACCCTGCCTCTGCTCTCCCTTCTCTCTGCCTGCCGTCCTCTCTCCTGTACCTTCACTGTCCTCTCTCCTGCACCTTTGTCCTGAAAGTGCCTGCCTACCCTCCAGGTTTCAGCTCACCTGTGCCATTTTCCTGGCTCCTTCTCCCTAGACTTCAGCCTGCCCCACTCACGCTCTGAGTACCAGGTAGCATTTCCTCACTCTGCCCTTTGGGTGGGTGAGACATCGCAGCTGAAAGAGAGTAGAGCAGGGGGGCTGGGGCAGTGGCCAGGCTGGGAGGGTTGGGGTCAGCAGAGGTGAGGGGTTAGGACAGTGGTTTTCATTACCACATCTGGGAAGGCGCCTGGGGTGGGGGTAATAGGACTCTCCCTCTACCCCTTTGCCAAGAGGATGGCCTCTGATTTGTTCTGTGCACTGAGGGTTTTGGAGTAATGGGTAATGTTTGAAAAAAGCCAAAAATGTCCTTTAAAAAAAAGTTGAGCCCTGGCCAGATGGCTCAGTTGGCTGGAGCATTGTCCCATATACCAAAAAGGTTGCAGGACTGATTCCCATTTAGGGCATATACCTAAGTTGTGGGTTCGATTCTCCCGTCAATGCACATGCCTAGGTTGCCGGTTTGATCCCTGGTCGGAGTATGTATAGGAGGCAACCAATCTCTCTCACATCGGTGTTTCTCTCTCTCTCAAAAAAAAAAAAGTTGAAAATTAGAAAAACAACAGGAGTGGTTACACCAAGTGGGAACAGAGCATGGAGGTGGCATGTCCTGGTGCTGTGTCCTGACTGCCCCACTGGAGGGATAGGTGGGAGGCAAGGGGAGAAGGGAGGGAAGAGAGGACTAGCTTTAGGGAAGGCAGAGGGAGCGGGCAAGAGTGCTTAGAAAAGTTAACCCAGACGGTGAGGAAGAGACCCTGGAGGTGGGAGGACCCATTTGGAGTTTGTGGAAGGGGGGGTGGTGGAGGCACTGAAAAGACTACAACAGAGACTGGATCAAGCCTGTTGATTGGCCCTCGGAGGCCGGGGGGCGGGGCCTGTGCCTCCGAGGTGGCCCAGGGGATTTGAAGTGAGAGTCCTGATGGAGATGGAAGTGGAGGTCAGCTGGGGTGGGGGTCTGGGTTGGAGAAAAATTAGGAGATGAGAGCCTCCCCCCGCCCTTTGGTGTGGTAATGGAGCTCCTCGCTCCTGAGTCTCCTCACCTGAGGGTCTGCCTCTGGGAAAGAGGGGTCAGTGGAGTTACTCAGTGGACACCAGGAGCGTTCTGTTGGTTGTGTAAATATTTAGGTGTAGATGACAATTTCCTTCAGAAGCTTTGTCCTGAGAGATTGTTCAGTGCGCCGGAGATGTATGGGCATGCTTGTATTTGGGGACCTGTGTTCCCTTGGCTCCCCTCTGGGACCTGAAGAGCTCTCCGAGATGGGTGCCTGGAAAGGCTGTCGGGCAGCGTTTTACACAATAAGGTGTGAGAGGTGTGAGTGCGGGTGAATTAATGCCACCTAGCACCTGCTTGGTGCTTTTCCTAGCACCTCCGAGACTCTCGTTTAGTCCTCACCTAATCCTGATAGCAACCTGGTGATTTTGGTGGGATTAGCCCCGTTTTACCAATGAGAAACAGAATAAAAAAAGCTGAATAATTTTTTGTTAATCTTCACTTGAGGATATGATTATTGATTTTAGAGAGAAAGGAAGGAGGAGAGAGAAAAAAAATACCCAAACATTGATGAGAGAGAGAACATCTGTCAGTTGCCTCCAGTCTGCTCCCTGACCAGGGATTGAACCCACAACGTAGGCATGTGCCCTGACTGGGAATCGAACCCACCACCTTGTGGTGGGCAGGATGGCACTCCAACCAACTGAGCCGCCTGGCAGGGCAGAAAGGCTGAATACTTTGTCCAAGGTTAAGTGGCTAGGGAAAGGGCATGCTGGGATTAAATCCAGGGCCATTTGACTCCAAAGCCCTGAACTCTTCCCACTGCCTTTTCTGCTACTCACTGGGGGTGGGAGGAGCCCCCAATCCCAACTCCAGAAATTCCTGGGAAAGACTGAACACTGAAAAGGCCTCCCTTGTGGGGCTCACATGCCAACCTCTCAGACCTGCAGGGTGGGTGAATTCGGTGGTGTTTTGGGCCACTCGAGACTCGCATGGTGTTTGATTTGTTATTGCCTCCCGTGTGAAGTCAGGTGACTCAACAGCCTGATACTTGCCTGTGTGGCTGGAGTCATTTTGGAAGAAGAAAAATAGATCGGATCAACCAATATGTCCTCATTAAGAAGGAGGATTAGGAAGTTTGCCCTGGCAGCCGCAGGTGTTCTTTGACATGAGGAGTGGGATGGGGCCAGGTTTATAACACCCTGGAATTGAACTGTGCAGGTTGCTATGGTAACAGCTTTCCTGTGCTACCATAGGTGGATTCGGGAAATTTGCAAGAAATCCCACGGCCTTTATAACTCCCCTGCAGGGTGATTTCAGGCTTGGAAGTAGCTGGCAAGGAAGTGGTGTTTGGTCGGGTGAGGAGGGGACTGGAGCCAGAGAGAGCAGCAGCGCTGGCCCAGCCACAGTTCCGTGTTAGGATTCATTAATGGCAGTCGTTTTGCTTGACTCAGTATTGAGCCCCAGGGGTGTCTGGAGTCGCCCCTAAGGTTGCCCCCAAGAAGCAGAATCAGTAATGTTTATTCAGTGCCCGGGAGCTTGTAGAGAGCCCTGCTCATCGGAGGCACACAGACCCCACGTGGCATTATCATCAGAGTGCCCGCTTTCTAGAGAAGGGAACGGAGCCGAAGGGACTTGATCTCGGCCACACAGCTAAATCGCTGTGGAGCTGAAGTGCAAAGCCAGAGCATCTGTTCCCACCTTCTGTGCTCGTTCCCTCTGCATTCCGTGGGGCAGAGCGCGCTTCAACTGTTTTGAGGTGAGGGGCACCACAAACCGTTTCTAGGACTGGCGCACCTCCCTCTGATCTGAGCACCCTGTGCTTAGAAAATGCTGTGTTTTGCTTTCTTTTTTTATCCCCTCCTCTGCCCCAAGTTTATTTTTTCAAGGATCTGATATCAGTTGAAGCTGTTTGTTTTTGAGCTGATCAATCCTGGCCAAGGTCCTCATTGAGCAAGATCGATCCATCCATACATTGCTCTCCCCCCGCCCCCACTGAGGACGGGTCTGGAAGGCTGCCCTGAGTGTGAGCCCTAGTCAGCCTGACGTGGTCGTTCTGTGGTCGCTCCCCTGCCTCCCCAGGGCAAGAGAGGATATTGCCGCTGGCCTAAGTCCACTGGGATACAGTGTCCTCTCCTTTGGGCCTCGTATCTTCCGCTGGATCACGTTCCCTGTTTCTAGGCATGTGAGATTGATTCAGTCAAGATGCAAAGTAATGGAAAGAAGTTGACATCCAGAGATGCCAGCAGCAAGGGCCAGTGGCCAGAAACTTTGTTTTTTAGTATGTGGGTTGCAAAGGCCCGGGGCACAGCTCTGGGATGCGGGGCTCCTGTGATGTGGCACCTGGGCCCTCTCTCCTCCCCCTTTCTGTGGAGTCTATTCTCCTGGCAGCTGCCTCTCTTGGAGGACGTGTTGATTTTGGGTTTAAACCACAGGCCACCCCGTTTTTGACAACTTTGAATTGTCTACTGGAATTTAAAAATGGGGAGATGATACACGGATCTAGATTTTGAGCTTCCTTTGGAGACCCACCCTCCTACCCACAGGAGGTGCGCAAGCTGGGCGGGAGCCCGGGATTTGCAGAGGGGGATACTCCCTGCCCAGAGGCTTGGCCTCTGATGCACCTGCCTCATCCTTGCGGGTGCAGGGTTTGTGACTTCCATGATCTCTGATGGATGTGAAAGCTGCAGAAGAGACAAAAAAAAAACAAAAAAACAAAATAAAAAGGAAAAAGAAAGAGAAAGAAAAGAAACCTTTTTTTTCCCTTCTCAGGGCTTGCTGTCAAAGGTTACACGACGTTTTCCCCTCATCATGGAGGGAGCACAGGTTAGCCTCTGCCTTGCCTGTCCACCGTGTTCCCGACTGGTCTCCTTTGAGTTGATGGTGTCGCCCCCAAAGGAGGTGTTGTGTTGGTTGTACCTGTGAATGCTGTGCAGCCATCTGCCTCCCGCACCAGCCTTCTCTCATCCGTGGCTCCCACGAGGGCCCTGCTGTCGTCTGCCCTCCACCCTTGGGCTCCCGTCCCAGTGTGAGCAGCCCCTTCGGTGAGGCCTTGGGGCTGCTCGCACACCCACCCCTCAGAGCTGTCCACCTCCCCACTTCTTACTCCACTGGTCCCCACCCCTGTTACGCCCCTTCTCACCACCATCCGCTGTGAACTGTTTCATTTTCTAAAACGAAACTGAGTTCCTGGAGAATTAGCTTCAGTTTTTATATTTCAAGGCTGTGTCTGGCATATAGTAAGAACCCAGTAAATACTTACTTACACCCCCCTGCCCCCACTTATCCTTCCTCCCTTTCCCTGGTTCTCACGTGGTACTTGGCGTGCGGCAATGAAGAAACAGTGTGCTGATCGGGAGAAGCATGAAGAAAGGAGTGAGGTGTGGAAAGTGGAAGAAGCGCTGTTCTCACATCCCCGCGTCCCGGGTGATGCGTGTACCAGCTGACCGCCTGGTTCTCTCGCTCCCTGCCTCTGTCCGCTCTCTGCAAACGTTAGGGGCTCTCTGTGTGCCATTGGGAGTACAGTGGTGAACACGCCATTTCCTTCCCTTTGTCTTCTCATCTCACTCTTCTTTCCTGTCCCCTCCTTCCAAATAGCAGACTCCAGACCCTGCCCCACCCCCGAGTACCCAGCATCCTCCTGGGCACTTTGGTAAGTGGAGGGGGATCCTGGTCAGGCCCGGGTGCTGAGGGTGGAGTGGTGTGGGGTAATTGGGCTTGTAAGGCGCTCCAGACACAAAAGCTCATGGCCTCTGGGCCCTCAGATGGCTGCTCAGTAACCCCCAAGTTCTCTGCATTGTGACCTCCCTGGGGGTTGTGTCCACTTTGAGTAGCACTGGTTTGGATTTTTCTGCCATGTTGGGTGACTCGGAAGCAGAATGCTTCCAGCAGCGGGGGCCTTGGGCAAAATATTGTGCTGTTCCTTTCTCCTTTTCCAAGTTATGGCCCCGGAGAAGTGCTTGTTGCTTTCAGCCTCCCTGGTGGCTCTGACTTCTGGAAGAAAGGCACCCGTGGCTTCGGGGCTGGTGTTGCTCACAGGACAGGCGTTTGCCTGCCGGGGTTTGAGATGTTGTCAGTGGGCCAGGATAGGGAAGCTGGTGGGGGCCCAGGGGCCTGGGGCTTTCAGATCTGCAATCTTGGCCTCTTAACCTGCCCTCCTGACTCCCTTGTGCGGGGTGGGGGGCGATGGAGCAGGCAGGAACGGTGCTTGTGAGACTTAAATACCCAGCGGCTTGTCAGACCCTTGCGGTGCTTGGCGGTGCTCTCGCCATTCCTCTCTGAGCTTCCTGTCGCCCTCGGGATGGGGGTGGCCAAGCCTGTGCTTGCTCTGCGTGCCGGGGTGGTTATGTGAGTCCGCGACTTTCAGCTTTAAAAGTCTTTAGAACATGCAGTACCGTTGTAAAAGATTCTCGGGGCATACCGGAATGCCTCCTGCAGCCCAAGAGTCTGTAAAGCAGGCAGTACCTGGCCCTGGCCGGGCAGCTCAGTTGGTTAGAGCATTGCTCCCACATGCCAAGGTTGCGGGTTCAATCCCCAGGCAGGGCACAGACAAGAAGCAAGCAGTGATGCATAAGTCAGTGGACAACAAATCGATGTCCCTTTCGCAGTACCTGAATGCAAATTTAGTCAGGGCCACTGATGTCTTTCCCTAGATTGTCAAATAAAAAAATGACAACAGCTAGCACAACAGTGGCCATCTGGTGTGAATGAATCAAAATTATACCTATTCTTTTGTCAGAATGGCAAAAAATATACTTTTGGGGGGTGTTGCACAATTTTAGTAATCAGTTTCTGTGTGCCAGGAGATGACAAAGGTTGAAAATCACTGATGTAACTTAATGGGAGAGATTGCAAAGGGCTTTGATCTCAGAAGAAAGGGGCCCCGTGACCAAAAGGGATTGTTTACCCATTTTATAGGTAGGGAGAAGCAGCCCCTAGAAAATGTTGGCACCTGTGGGTGCGGGGTCCTGCACACTTCTCCTGCCAGCAGCCCCTTGTGAGGCAGTGTGAGAGCAGGCGGCTGGGTGGTGGAGCCCACTGGAAGGGACAGCCGGCCAGGGGCAGGGATCCTAGGTCTGGTGTCCCCTCCTTCGTCACCACAGGCAAGTTGCATGCCACTCTGCCTTAATTTCAACACCTGTAAATTTGAGGGTGTCCATCTTTGCCAGTCCGGGAGTGCCAGAGATAGTTCTCACAGACAGGAGCTAGAGCTTCCTGTCCCTTTCATCTCCTGGGTCCCTCACCCCTGGAGCTGGGATGTCAGGGTTCCCACACAGAATGGAATCTTCTTCCCCAGCAGGGAGCACATGCTGCGGGTCTGATGCCAGGCAGAGGGCGGTCTAATTAGGACAGCAGTATGTTCCACTCACGGCCCACTTTGGGGAGAATGGTCACTGTCTAAAAGACAACATGACTCTTTGAATCAGCAGGTGAACGTTAGAGGACTTTTACCACAGACAGTTCAAGGCAATCGAACAGAGCCAGGAGCGGGGCATTAGATTCCAGAGAAAGGTTATCATTTGGATGGTGGTCGGAGGGCCCTGGGTCTCAGGGGGCTGTGTGTAATGGTAGAGTGGGCTGCACACTTCAGTGCACCCCTGAATGATCAGGGTGCTCACTTGTTCATTGATTTCTTGATTGGCCACCATTCTTTACTTAACATAGGAAAATCTTTCTTGCTTAATACAGGGTGTGGGAAAAGTAGGTTTATAGTTGTGAATATGTGAAACAGAGTTTATTCTTATATTATTATTCATTATTCTTTAGAGTATTACAACTCTAAACCTACTTTTGCCCACCCCTGTAATTACAGTTACTTATTACCAAACTTTGGTGACAATTTACGTCCTTGGTTGCTGCTGCTGCTTCTGTCCCTGTCCCTCTCCAAAGCAGCAGCAGCAGTAGCAGTAAGGCTCATACAAGTTTCAGCAACATCAGGCCCCGCTTTGGCCCACCTGGGACTTTGAAGCCCAGCAGAGGGGGCTGGGGAACTTTGCTTTCACAGACTCATCCACCAAACCCCATGTTCACTACAGGTTCAAGAAGGGTGGACGTACACACTAGATCCACAGAGGTGTCAATAGTACCCTTTTGTCAGTCCCAGCAGGAAAACAATTCAGGATGCTGTGAAATACTTGAATGTTTTACAGAGATTTTATTTTGGTGACTTTACTGTGATGAAAACATACCTCTTTTTGGGAGGGAAATAGTGGCTGGTGAGAGCCAGCCAGTTGGCTGTAGGCTGGGTTCTCGTCAGTCAGTGCCTCCTCTCAGGTAAGCTCTGGTGCCTGCCTGGTCCACCCACACAGGCCAGTCCAGAGGCACTGAAGGAAAGTGCACTCAAGGTCTTGGCAGACTCACTCTGAGCGCTTGCATTCCCATCCTGCCTCTGAGGGACGGGTTGACAAAGCCCTTCCGTTCCTGGTCTTTGCTTTTCCTCTGTCAGATGAGGCCACACCCATCGGAAGAGGCCAGGAACACTAGAGTTCCCTCAGTTTCAGGAGGCAAGTAAGATCATAGATGCAAAAGCTAGTTTGACCCGGGTGGCTTCATTATTATAACATCATTAAAAATTAAATTAGGACTTCTAGTCAAGATGGAGGCATAGGTAGACATGCTTTGCCTCCTTGCACAACCATAGAAAGAATTGCAACCAGATCTTAAAACTAATAACACCCAGAACTGTTAGAAAATCGAGCTACATGAAAGTCCAACAACCAAGGATTTAAAGAAGCCACATTCATCCAGGTGGATATGAGGAGCAGAGTTGCAGAGACAGAGGGAGAGGAGGTGGCAGAATGATAGTCCCACATTCATGTATGGTGGATAAAAATCAGGAGGGATACTTTGGGAGTGAGTGATCCAGCCCCAGACTAGACTGCACAGCCCAGAGTTCCAGCACCAGGGAGATAAATCCCCATTACTTCTGGCTGTAAAAGCCAGGGAGTTTGGGGAGGTGGAAGAAACTGCTGGATTTTCATTGCTTAAAGGGCCTGCAGAGATTTAGAACATACAGAAACCCACCCACTCTGGGTTTCACCACCAGGGTAGCGGTTGGAAGGCGCCAGTTGCATATAGAAAGTGGTTGAAGTGATTGGATATGGGGCAAGTGCTGGGCAAACCTTTAGAAGCCAGGTAGCAGCATTGTCCCCTCTCTGAGTCCTCTTTCCTCCCCCAACAGAGCCACACAGCGGTGAAGCAGGTTGCCGCACCCTGGCAATTACCTGAGGCCCCACACAATTTGCAGGTGCCTTTTCTACAATAGGCCACACTACTAAGACAGAGAGTCAAAGCAACTCTACCTAATAATGCAGAGAAACAAACACAGGGAGGCTGTCAAACTGAGAAGACAAATAAATATGGACCAAATGAAAGAACAGAACAAAACCCCAGAAAAAGAACTAAATGAAATGGAGGTAGCCAGTCTATCAGATGCAGAGTTCAAAACACTGGTGATCAGGATGCTCAGAGAACTCACTGAGTACAGTAATAACATTAAGGAAGAAATGAAGGATACACTAAATAAAATAAAGAAAAATGCACAGGGAACCAGCAGTGAAGGGAAGGAAGCCAGGATTCAAATGAATAATTTGGAACATAAGGAAGAAAAACATTCAACCAGAACAAAAAGAAAAAACAAGAACTCAAAAAAAAAAAAAAAAAGGATAGGCTTAGGAATCTCTGGGACATCTCCAAACGTGCCAACAGCCAAATCATAGGGGTGCCAGAAGGAGAAGAGGAAGAGCAAGAAATTGAAAACTTACTTGAAAAAATAATGAAAGAAAATTTCCCTAATTTGGCGAAGGAAATAGACATACAAGTCCAGGAAACACAGAGAGTCCCAAACAAGTTGGACCTAAAGAGGACCACCCCAGGACACATCATAATTAAAATTCCAAAGTTTAAAGATAAAGAGGGAATCTTAAAAACAGTAAGAGAAAAGCAGAGTTACCTACAAAGGAGTTTCATAAGACTATATGGAACCTTATAGAAAGGTTCTCAAAAGGAAAGAAACCTTGTAGACAAGAAGGGACTGGCAAGAAGTATTCAAAGTAATGAAATTGAGGACTTAACAACCTAGATTACCCTATCCAGCAAAGCTATCATTTAGAATGGAAGGGCAGTTGAAGTGCTTCCCAGTCATGGTAAAGTTAAAGTTCACCATCACCAAGCACTTATTATATGAAATGTTAAAGGGATATATCTAAGAAATAGAAGATCAACCATGAACATTAAAAATGCAACAGACTCACAACTATCAACAACGGAACCTAAAAAACCACAAAAACAAAAACACCCCAAGCAAACAACTAGAACAGGAATAGAATCTTAGGTATGGAGGTCATATGAGGGTTATCAGCTGGGAGGGAACAGGGGGAGAATGGGGGGAAAAGTACAGGGATTAAGAAGCATAATTGGTAGGAACAAAATAGACAGGGCCATGTTAAGAACACCATAGGAAGTGGAGAAGCCAAAGACCTATGCACACGACCCATGGAGATGAACTAAGGGGGGGATTGCTGGAGGTAAAGGGGTACCAGGAGAAGCGGGGCAGAGGGGGAAAATTGGGACAAATGTAATAGCATAATTAATAAAATATACTTAAAAATTAAATTAAGACCCCTGGAGCTCTGGCTCATGTGGCTCAATTAGAGCATCGTCCCACATGCCAAAAGGTTGTGGATTGGCTCCTGGTCAGGGCACATACCTGGGCTGTGGGTTCAATTCCTGGTGAGGGCGCATATGGGAGGCAGACAATTGATGTTTCTCTCTCTTTTCCTCTCAAAAAAAAAAATCAGTAAACGTATTTAAAATTTTTCTTAAGAACCCTGAACATTCCAAAGTTCTAGGTCTGGAGGAGGTCTTAGGGCTCTGGCTTTCCACAAGGACTCCAGGTGAATCTGATGTACGTGGTGAGAACCACCACCCCTTCCTAGCTGTGTGACCCTGGGTTAGTGCAAGATTCAGTGAGATAATGTAGGCACAGCGCAGGCTCAGCAGGAGACCTGCCCTAGGACAAATGCTGGCAGAAGACTCCACCACCACAGAACTTATTCCACGTGAGGTTTCCACGTGCCCACCAGGAGAGCCCCGAGCAGAGCCACAATTCCCCAGGGTGGGCACCAGCTGTCCCCTCAGCCATGGCCCACGGGAGGTGTCATGCCCAGCAGGCACTACACTACACAGCAGGCAGCATAGCCTTGGACAGCAGACTGTGCATCTTTTGGTTCCAGGACACTTTTCACTCCTAACATGACTGAATTTCCCAGAGTTTGCATCGATGTGGATTTTAGCTGTTAATATTCACTTATTAGAAATTGAAAGTGAGGACATTTTAAAACACAAGAACTTGGAAGCACATGCATCAGCTGCCAGAATGATCATGTGATCATGTACCAGGTACCCTCTGAAAAAGCTCCGCTGTGTGCGAGAAAGAAAAATAACGTTTTGGATTACGAAAGTCATTCTGACCTCTTGGACAGCCTCAAAGGGTCTTGAGAACTGCCCCACGGGTCCCGGGAACACACTCTGAGAGCCATTGGCCTAAAGTGTAGGAGAATAAACTCCAGCCAGACTGCCTGGGTCTGGCCCCCTGGGCCACACCAGCCGTGGGATTTAACCTCTCTGTACCTTAGTTCCGCATCTGTTAGAACAGCTGCACCTGGGACAGAGCCAGCACTGTGGAAGCCTTGGCCATTACTAGGACCCTCCCAGCCACTTCCCTTCAGTTCCCTGTTCCATGGCAGGTCCCTCCCTGGGTGGGTAGGGCTGAGCACTCTGCTGCAGAGCCCCAGCAAGCGGGGCCGTCCTGGAGGCCTTAGGAATCAGTAAGTTCTGAGGTGTTGCAGTCTCTGGCTGGCACTTGGTCTAGTTCAGGCCTCGTGCTGAGCCAGCGCTTCACCTACTGAGTCCCACCGAACCTCACACTAACCCGTCTTACAGACGGGCAGCCTGAGGCTCAGGCAGGTTGCACTCGGGCAGGGTCCTGTGGCTGGTAAGTGGCAGGGCCCAGGACTCAGACTCGGTCTGTCTGACTGACTCCAGGCTCCCGACATGTTTCTGATCTTCGCGACATGTATCAGAATGCTGCCCTGCTTGTCCCACTCCTGGCGGGACACTGGGGCCTCCGGAGCTCAGCTCCTCCCCAGGGCCTATGCAGTCTGCTGTCCTCCAGCTTTTAGACCTCGAGTTCAGGAGCAGCAGGGGGAAGTGCGGACAAGGTGCAGGTTTGAGTTTTGACTGCCATCTGCAAGTGGGACGATTGCCACCTCATAGGATTAGGAGGGACAGCACGTGTGTTGTAAAACTCATTCTTCAGCGCTCAGTACCCAGTAGCCTCCATTGTCACACGACTAGCAAGGAGCTATCTGCTGTCTTCCTCAGACTCCGGCCCCGATCAGCTGCATCCGCATTTCCTGAAGAGATTCTGCATTTCTGGGCCCTTCCATGGCTGGCCCTGCAGGTGGGACTCAGGTGCACACTGAAGCCTGGCATTCCTTCCTTGCAAGGCTGGGGGCTCCATTCCACCCTCAGTAGATACCGGACGTGGTGGTGGCCCTATTTGGGTACTCTATCAGTAGGGTGGCCGTATACAGGCATACCTGTTTTATTGTGTTTCAGAGGTTGTGATCTTTACAAATTGAAGGCCAGGTCCTCCACCAGCAGAAAGATTAGGACCCAGGCCGTTGGGCACTCATTTCGTCGCGGCAGTCTGGGACCACACCTGCACTTTCTCCGAGGTCTGCCTGTGAGTTGTGTAAACCAGGACGTTTTTGAGCGTGGAAGGGGGCACCGTTAATAGCTATGCTGGGAGGTGAGGGGTAAAGCAAGACTTTCCTGGAAAATGGGGGGCGGGGGGCAGTGCTGTGGTCAGTATTTATCAGTTTCTCTTCGCAGCTCACAGGACCCTAGGAGATGCCTCTGTTTCTATTACAGATGGGGAAACTGAGACCCAGAGAAGGTTGCTTCTGGCTGTAACCTTGGTCCTTGATTCCAAAACACCTCCTTGGGCGAGTGGCAGGTGTTGGCACACTGGAGGCTGACACTGGTGTGGGGTTGTGGGGGACTTCAGATTTCCCGTAGTGTCAGAATCTGCGGAAAACTAACAACCTTTGTGATGATAAAGCCCACAATAATGCTATAAAACGCCTATCTGGAAAAGATAAAAACAGATAAACAGAGGATTCTGTCAGCAGAAAGGAAGTGAGTACTGGGTGTGTTTCTGTGTGTGCTGTCTCTTCTTGGTCCCTGGGGTCTGGCTGTGACCTTCATCATACAGACAATCTGTCAGTGTCCCTCTGGGCAGAATGACAGAGGAAGAGGACTGCTGAAACTAGATCTTTGTCAAAGTGGACGTTCTATTCAGGTCGGTCAATTCTTTTCCTCCTGATTGCCTTGGAAGCCAATTTGGCAACTTTTTCCCCCGCGGTGATGAGGACGGAGATGTGAATGTGACAGTCCAGTTTTGTGGCATGTGGGGAGGAGGGCAGTTGCAGAAAACACTGAGGGGACCCGAGGCTGTCAGTGGCCGAAATGTGACCCACTGCAGCCTTTGAGCCTGTGAGGTCGAAGCCTGCAGCCCTTGTGTGGAGGGTTGGGCCTATTTCTGGTTTGGACAGAAATAGACACCTCCCGGAGTGGCTGCTGTCATCAGGGCTCGCAGGCCGCCTTGGGCCAGTCTCTTCTCTGTCCCTGGCTTCCTGGCTCTCTCCTGCCCTTTCCGGCTGCTCCTTGGGCAGTTCTCCCCCTGGCTGCCGAGTGCTTTCACGTGTCCTGCTGCCCATGGTTTGGACAGAGGAGCGGCTCCTTGGTCTCTGGGGATAGGGGCAGGCAGGGTGGCAGGAACATACTAAGTGGGACCCTTACCCCTCCTTGAGCCACCCCCCTTGAGGGTGGAAGCATCCTCACAAAACTCTGTCTTTCACAGATAATACAAATGGGCTCAGGGGTCTCCTCCCCTTGAGCTTCTCTGCCTCATGTCAGCCTCATCCTGTGTTTACAGGGCAAGATGGAGACCCTGAAAGACAAGACTCTGGAGGAGCTGGAGGCAATGCAGAATGACCCGGAGGCCATCGATCAGCTGGCCCAGGAGTCCCCTGAGGTAGGGGCAGGCTCTCATGGGGCCCAAGAAAGGCCTGTGGGTGGGACTGAGGCACTTAAGGAGTTTGGGTCAAGTTCATCTCCCTTTCCTGTGGCCTTCCCCATGGTTGGGACCCACAGAGATGCCCCTGAGGTGTCAGCCCAGTTCCCTGGCTCTCTGGGGGCTCTAGGGGGCAGTGCTAGGGAGTCTGGGGCCCTCACTCTAACCTGCCCACCCCAGCAGTTCCGCACTGCTGTTGCAGCCTGAGTCTGGAGGCAGTATCTAGAAGCCCTGGTACTGCCTCATAGCTGCCTTTCCCCTGGGCCTGTGGCCCCGCACCTCCAGGAGGCGGCGTTCTCAGGCTGGGGTGTGGGCCTGATTGATCCTATTTGCGGTCATAACTGGCGCCCACTCCTCCCAGCCCCTAATCGCAGCCCTCATGGGAATAAAAAGAACCCTTCTCTCTGTACAGACCTGCACACTTTAGAAAGGGCTTGCCCTACCCCCTGTCTCTGTGACCTCGTGACTCCCTCGTGAGGGAGACTGGATGTGGCCACTGAGCTGGGTGTACGCACAGTTGCCCCTTGAGTGGCCGCAGCCTGTTCATTGCTGTGGAAGCTGCCACCTGCTGCCCCTAATGCTAGGGAGGCACAAACACAAGTCTGCCAAGCTTGTTTGATTGGCATTTGGAGTATGTTGCTAGTTTTGCTGATACACAGGTGTGGTGTGACTCCTTTGGGAGTTCACAGAGTGTTTACCAAAAAAAGGAAGCCACCCCTCCCAGCTTCTCCCTGCTTCCTCCTCCCCAGAGCGCTTCCCTCTCTGTTAGGGGTGTCCTCACTCCTGCCCCCACTGCCTCTCTGCCCAAATGAGCTATGCTTGCTGCGGCTGGAGGGGGCGTGAATCAGGGTGTGAGGGGAGGTATGGGGACCCAATATGGCACGCCCTGCCACCCTGAGCTCTTTCAGCGAGGACATGAAGCAAGGCTTGCCTTCGTTAAACTCCGGGGCTGACTCAGATGGCTCATGGGCCGTAGCTCTGCCGGGGTCTGGCTCTGAGCTGGCACAGTGCCGGGCACTGCACAGGTCTTTGCTCTTCTGGCTTCCATTCTCCATCGGTCACATATTAGGCACCACATGTTTCTTCAATTGCCAGGAGTGTGCACTTGGTAGGAGCAAACCTTTACATAATTACAAACCTTTAACATAATTGACACCCAGGCTGGACAGGCTGATAGACTCTGGCAAAGCACAGAATCGTGGAAAACGAAAGCAGGAACCACCACTCGGGGAGACAGCGACTTGGGTTTTGCAGCGTGCGGCCGTGCCCGACTAATCAATTTACATTCTCTGCGGGGAGAAGCACTCCTGTCATCAAAGGGAACGAAGGAGGGTGGGTTACCTAGACTTGCACAGCCCCTGAGATGAGGTTTTTTCTACCATGGGCTATAAAACAGTAACTGAGTCGCTGTGGGACTGTGAGAAGACACAGGCGCTTGTTTAGTTCCGGATGTGGACACTGGGGCCATATCTCTGTGCAGAAGAGCGTGAGTGGTGGAGGCCAGGCAGGGTGGCCAGCTCTCAGGGGTGGGTGCAAGGACCTCTGAGTGACCTCTAATAAACAACTGGCGGAGGGCCTCACGGTGAGCTCCCAGTGGAGAGAGATTTGGGATGCCGTGGGGAGAGGGGCAGGAGTGGGTAGGGCCAGGTTTAAGGGAAACGATGCAGCAAAGACTTGCAGTTGAGACCCAGGGAAAAGGCAGTGGATGTCCAGGCGGGCTAGAGAGTCTGTGGGGCCCCTGAGGGGCAGCCGGGCAGGGGGCTTCAGGCCTCGCGCCGTGTCAGTCACATGAGAAAGCTTTCGTGGCCGATGAAAACAAGACAGACCTGCCAGTGTCGATGTTCCTGAGTCGGTGTGCTTGCCGAGCGGCTCGGGGTGGGGTTTGTGGCAGCAAGACAGACTGCCCTGGTCGTCATGGGCAGACCCGAGGCAATGGCCAGGCCCGCCCTTGCTTGACCCCAGCAGCTGGGTCCTTCGAGGGAAGGTAGCTGCGATGTCCCTCTTTCCACGAAGAACAGAGTCCAGGCCTGTCCCCGAGTGCACGGCTTGAGACCCTGGGACTGGATGTCTTCCGTGATGCCCACAGCCTCCTGTGTCTAGTGGGGTGCGAGCCAGGCAGGCTGGGTTCATCACGTGCAGACTTCAGTGGAGGAGCTGGTCTTGCCCAGCTGTGCCCTGAGCCCTTCATGGGTGCCGAGTCCTCTCTGCTGGTGCCACATGGTGCCGTAGGTGTATTGTCCCTGCTGTCTCTGGGGTGGTGGGTCTGACCCTTTGCACTCCTCCCAATAAAGACGACTCCCTGGCAAATGGATGGGGCTTCAGGTTGTAGCAGGTCCCGGAAGGGTGCCTGTAGCTGCCTGCTCACCAGCTGGTAGCCATGGCCAGGACCTGGCTGAAGGGCAAAACATTGCTCAGCTTGGGGAGGTGCATTCAGGGGCATGTCCAGGTGCAAAGGTTGGCATTAGGGCCTCAGGTGGTCACAGGTCACCTGTTGGCAGGAGTTCTCTGACCATGGGGACCCCCCTCTAGTTTTGGGGGGCCCCTCTGTTAGCTCATTTTTACAGACTCTCTGCAGGACATGCATGTGGCCTAGGAGGCAGGGACAGGTCTCCTGAATCAGTGTCACAGCCTATCCCTGGCTTTCTCACCCTGCAGAGTAGCCTTATTTTGGGGCCTCATTGCACTCCTGGCTTGTGGCACCTTGGTCTGCCTCAGAGTAGGCCTCTTGACTCTGAGCCTGTGGATAGTGGTTGGGACTTTTGATTCTTTCCCTCCCAGAAAGTTTGTGACTTTCTCCTATAAATTGGTCCAGCCCCCACTCCCTGGAGCTCTGCACTGTGTGTGGTGTGGCCTTGGGCAGGCTGTTCACCTTCAGCGCCTATTGCCCACTTGTCTCCACCATGTAGGCTATTGGATTAGGATTCCATGAGGTGTCTGGTCAGAGTGCTTGCTCAGGGTTTGAACCTAGGTCCCTCCGACTCTAGCTGAGGGCTCCGTGTTGTGGTTCCCCATGGTGGATGGTGAGTCCCAGAACTCCTTGGACCAGCCTGCAGTGAGTAGAGTGGTGATTCTTATCATTGAGTGTCCTGTTCTTTTAGGTCCAGGACCTACAGCTGGAACGGGAGATGGCCCTGGCCACCAACCGGAGCCTGGCTGAGCAGAACCTGGAGTTCCAAGGTCCCCTAGAGATCAGCCGCTCAAACCTCTCAGACAAGTACCAGGAGCTCCGGAAGCTTGTGGAGCGGTGCCAGGAGCAGAAGGCAAAGCTGGGTAGGGGCGGCTGGACCCCGGGAGGGTGCTCTGGGAGGCTCCTCTGTTAACTTGGGCCTGTTCAAGGTTGGACTGGGGAGAGTTGCTGGAGTAGTGTGGAAGGCCCTGACTGGTGTGGCTCAGTGGGTTGGGTGTCATCCCACAGACCCACAGGTCACTGATTCGATTCCGGTCAGGGCACATGCCTAGGTTGCAGGCCAGGTCCCCAGTTGGGGCACATGCCAGAGGATGCTGATTGATGTTTCTCTCGCACATCAGTGTTTCTCTCCCTCCTTTCCCTTCACTCTAAAAATAAAGAAGTAAGACCTTTTTAAAAAGCAGCATGGAAGGATAGATGCCCCCTTCCTTCCCCAGGACGGGAGAGGGCCAGCAGTTACTGCGGGTCACCACGTCCCAGCCCTGTGCTGAGTGCTTTGTGTGCAGTTTTGTTCCTACAGCCATAGAAGGATGGGTCCTGCTGTTGCTCTCATTTCACAGATGGGAAAGAGGAGGCTCGGGGGTCCCAGAGCGTGGCCAAGGTCACACAGCCAGCTAGCAGTGGAGATGGGTTTCAAATCCACAGAGCCTGCACTCTGCGCTGCCACTGTTGATTTGGCCAGCTCAGCTTCTGCACTCTACAGGGCTGGCCCCACCCTTCTCTGTGCTGGGACCTGCCATCTGTGGAGGTGGCAGGGACTGTCCGGGCGTGACAGCAAGGAAGTGAGGTGCCCTGTGAGACAGAACAGGGCTGGGTGTGGGCGGCTGGTTAGCGAAGGTCTGGGCTGGGCTCTGGTGAGCTCTTCTCCACTCGGGACGGCGACCCGAGGGGACCCCGCAGGGCGGTGGCTCAGCCTCAGCACACACAGGGCCCTCTGGGGGCCTTGGCAGGGACCTTGGCCTCCAGCTCTGAATCCTCCTGAAATGTCGACCTTTCTGCCCTCTGTTCCAGAGAAATTCTCTTCAGCACTGCAGCCAGGGACCTTGTTAGACCTTCTGCAGATCGAAAGCATGAAAATTGAAGAAGAGTCGGAGGTGAGAGGGTCATCGGCACCCCCTCTTCCTCGCGTAGGACCAGCCCCTGGGACAGGAGCCCTGTCATGAGCACTGGGTGTCTGCAGGGGATGGGGCAAGGGCACATTAGTAGGTTGCAAAGATGAGTGGCACTCTTCGTCCCAGTGGAGGCCCTCTTGGACGCAGAGAACAGGGACCCTGTCTCCCTGGCTGAAGCAGAAATGGGTGACTCATGGCAAGGTCACAGGCAGCTGGCAGGCGTGGATGGAGGGCAGGGCAGCAGGGCCCCCGAAGACCGAGGCCAGGTCCCCAGCCCCTCTGCTCCCCTGGGGCTGCCTGGCCTCTCTGTCTGCTTCCTCTGAGTGTCTGTCCCTTCAGCGCTGTGGGTGGGTGGCTGTGGGCGGGCGGCTGTCTCCGGTCTCCGTGTTCTGGGCACAGGAAGCTGCCAGGCCCTCCCAGCCACACCAGCAACACAGCCACTAGTGTTCCTCACTTATGCAGCACCTACGTGCAGTAGCCACAGGGGCGGGGTCAGCAGTGACCGTGACAGACGGTCTCTGCCCTCCAGAAGCTGATACTCCAGTGAGGAAGACAGAGTGAACCCTGGAGTGTATGTATGTTGGCAATGAGGGACCAGAGAGGGCAGGGGCTGTGTGGGGCAGCTGAGGTGTGAGGGCTGCGGCTGATCTGTGACCTGGGGGACCATGGGTGGCCTTGTTCCCAGCAGGCCTCTATTGTCACCTGACCTATGTCTTCCAGGCCATGGCTGAGAAGTTCCTGGAGGGCGAGGTGTCCTTGGAAACATTCCTGGAGAACTTCTCTTCCATGAGGATGCTGTCCCATCTGCGCCGGGTCCGCGTGGAGAAGCTCCAGGACGTGGTGAGGAAGCCCAGAGCTTCCCAGGAGCCGGGTGGAGATGCCCCACCCCTCCGCCCGCCCCTGCCTTCCCGCCCAGTCCCCCAGGTGACACCCCCTGTGGCTGAAGAGCAGCCACCCCTACCACTGCCTTCAGCTGCTGGGCCCGAAGGAGTGCTTCCCTACCCTTTGCCCTATAGCCCCTCTCCCGGCTTGCCGGTGGGTCCCACTGCCCAAGGCCCACTCCAGCCGGCCCCTTTCCCAGTGGTGTCCCCACCCTCCCTTTCCTACAGTGGGCCCTTGGGCCCCCCCTACCCGTCAGCCCAGCCGGGACCCAGGGCTGCTGCGGGCTACTCCTGGTCCCCACAGAGGAGCACGCCGCCCCGGCCTGGCTACTCTTTGCCTCCCTCTGGTGCCTCTGGCCCCGGGTACCCCTTGGCGGGGGGCCGGGCTCCCAGTCCTGGTTATCCTCAGCAGCTCTCCTACCTCTCGACAGGAGGCAAACCTCCTTACCCAACGCAGCCTCTGCTCCCGGGCTTCCCAGGCCAGCCCCAGCCCACAGGCCCCCCTCGGCCTCCCTACCCCCCTGGGCCGGCCCCCCCCTATGGGTTCCCATCACCTCAGGGTCCTGCCTGGCCTGGGTATTAAACAGGGTCCTGGCCCTTGGCCCTCCCCTACCTCCACCTGTACCACACCTTTGGCCCACCTACTGCTGAGATTCGAGGTTTAATTGGAAGTGGAGTCGGCACTCCCCATGGACTTGGGGGGACCTGGCTGGGAGTCCGCAGGCCCCGGAAAGGTACCAGGTGGTCATGGCACTTACTGGCCTCCTGGGGGAAAGACACACCTCCTTCAAGTGACTGCCTTAGGCTGTCTGGAGCCAGCCAGGCTGGAGCGCAGTGCCTCTCTGTGGCTGGCTGCATGGGTCAGCTCTGCCATCAGTGACCATCTGCTGTGTCTGTGCTCATGGACACCTGAGCCCAGTGCAGACCCGTCTTGGTGGCATAGCAGCTGGCGGGTCCTCCAGCCCCTGCTCACCCCCCTCCCATGGGATGTGGCATATTCGATGTGGTGCCTGCACCAAGGGATGCAGCTTTTTGTGTCTCTGGTCCATTCAAGGATGGCCTTCCCCAACGCATCATGGCCAGGGCTGGGTCACAGGGCGAGAGCAGAGGGAAAACGCTTCACTACTTTTCATCACACAAAGCCATACCTGATCTCTGGTGGGCTGGTGTCAGATAAACGTGCCGTGCTGGTCTGAATGACCGCAGCAGAACCAGTGCAGTGAGAAGGCTGGGGATTGTGAGCGTGGACCCCAGACCGGGCTTGCGCTGGTTGGAAAATCTGGGGGTGTCACCTCGGACCCTCTGGCTGGACAGGAGGGGGCAGCTCTGGCCCAGGAGATTGTGGTCACATCAGCGGTCACTTAGGAGTGGAGTGCCAGGTCGACTCCCCGGCCACCCTCTCTTCCCTGGGGCCCTCCACTCTTGGTTGATGTTTTCAGAGGCCCACCCCTCCCGTCCACTCCGTGAGTGCCTTGAATCTTGTTCGCAGCAGCCCCCTCCTTCAGCCCCTTCCTCTGGCTCCCTGGTGTCACTCTCCCCACCCCCAACATCCCTCCTGAGACAGACATCAAAAGACGCCCTTACAGTAACCTCCCAAACGGTGCTTCCTGAAACACCATCAGTATGTCGGAGTCCGTTTCTTTGCATCTCTCGTCTTCAGAATGTAAAGGGCAAGGATGGCGACTCCGAGCCCCACGCAGCCCCCAGCGCACTGGGGGTTTTGAGCATGTTCAGTGATAAAAACGACAACAGACCAAAGGGGGCGTGAGGAACGAAGCATTAACTTGGCTGTTGCAGATGTGAACCAGGTCTCAAGGGCAGACCCTGGAGCTGCTACCGGTTAGGGAGTCATATGTGCCTTGAAATGTCCACTACACGAGCACCCAGAGTCTGGCGGCCTGGGGCGCTGGGGGCCAACAAGGAAACTCGACCTTCTGGTGCCTGTCCCTCCCAGCCTGCGTGCCACCAGTAGGTGCGCGGATGAGACGCTCGATTCGCGCTGTCGGTCCCTTGCCAATTGTGCTTGCTTCTCATAAGTTATTTATAAGGAGAAATCACTAATGGAGTCTACTGGTTTGAGTGCTTCGGAACTGGGTGAATGACCGCTTGTATGTCATAAATAATTGCCACAGTGAGCTGAGGTGTCCTGTGCAGTGCTGTGGCTCTGGTGGGCTGGAGAGGTGGGCAGGGCCCCTTGGTGGTGGGAGGCGGGCGCTGGTTTCTTCCGCCACCTTCAGGATGACGCCCTGCTGAAAGGCCTCCTTGATTCGGGTCCACAAAGCCCCGTCTATCGCCCCTCACCCCCAGTGCCTGGCTCTTAAGCATTTCCCTTTCCCCTGCTACTGTGGTTTTCCATCTGGGGCATTCTCATGCCTGAGCCTCCACTTTTGCCTTGCCCTCGGTGGAGGCTCGGACCCTGCGGGACACAGGGCCCTGCTAGGCAGCACGTGCATTCCTTCCTCCTGCTGGGCTGATGGCACCTGCTCTCCACCTGTCCAGGAGCCCCAGCTGGGGTCTGAGTCTTCCCATCCAGTTTCTATGCTGGGAGAGGGGCAGTGGAGTGGGCTGCTTAACAGACTGAGGAATCCAGAGGTCCCCTGCCATGGGCCAGCCTGCCTCCCTCCCAGCTCCCCCCACTCCCCAGCTCAGTGGGTTGTCACGAGGTCTGGGAGGGGCTTCAGCTTTCAGCAGGAAGGGCAGCTTCTGGGGAGTCAGGAGACCAGGTTAATGATGGATCTGCTTTTCATTCCCTGCACAGTGACACAAGGTGACAAGGGTAGGTTGCTTGTGGGCAATGCCCAGAGTCACCAGTATTAACAACAGGGCCGTGCACATTGTGTGACGCTCTCCATGTGCCTTATCTTGGGTCCTCTCAACAGTACTTTGATCCCCCCTCCATTCCCTCCATTTTAAACGAGGGTGGGTGGTTCAGTGACCAGGGCACACAGCCTAGTGGGCATGGGTGGGACTTGTCCCCAGTTCTGTCTGATCTGGCCTCGGGGGCTCCTTTCTGTGCCTCTGGTACCAGAAGTGGTCGGGCTTCGAGAGGCCACAGCGCTGGGGGGAATCTGAGCCCACAATTGACAGCCCCTGGGCTCTAGTCAAATGTTCCCTGCACTTGGTCCCTCCTGAAGTGGCCTTGCCTTGCAAGTGTCTGGCACTGAGGACATAGGATGAGTCTGGCTTTGTAGGAAGAGGCTGAAAATCTCACTTGAGGGACACAAGTCATTTGCTCTGGGTTGGTGGCAGGGTGCACAGAGCAGCTGAAGAGAGGAAGTGCCTCCTAAGAAAGGACTTGGCTCAGAGCAGCTTCAGCCGGTCACCCAGTGTGTGGCACCCCTGCTGGCCCTTGCTCTTCCTTCTCGCAGGCCGTCCACACCTTAGATCTGGCACAGACCGGCTCTCACACACTCCCCCTGCCTCCCTCCCCACCCACCATCACCACCACAGACCACAGTGGCCTCTTGCTGCAGAGTGAGCTGCACAGGAGACAGGCCCTAAGTCAGAATTAGAGCCTCAAAGAGACTCGGCTCAGTGAGAAAGGTCCTTCATTGACAGATCCTTTTGGCCTCAGGGTTCCATGCCGCACTCCCAGGCCCCAGGCGCTGGGCCATGCCAAAGCCAGCCTTGTCACAGAGAATGTGCTACAATCAGGTGGCGCACTCGACTGCCTCTAGGGTCAGACAAGTATCACCATTTAGGGGAGTGGGCTGGGGTGGAGGGCGCACAGGTGAGCACTGCCCTGTCTGGCTGAGGGGCGGCCCCTGCTTTACTCTGGCTGGTGGCTCAGGCGGGAATACGGACCAAGAGGTCGCCCAAGTCACCTTCAGAGGGAGCACCAGCATCCTACAGGGTTGAGGGACAGGCCTAGCTGGCCCGAGGGCCTGTGGGCAGGGTCTACCTGCCAAGGCTGGAACTCGGCAATGGTGCCCCCAAAGCAGACAGTTCCCATTCAGTTGCTTTAGCAGATCTTTTTGGAATGCATCACCTGCCACCACCCGGAAAACAGAGACTTGAGACTTCTGTCTCACTGCCACTCTGAGGGGTGGGGTGGGGAGTGTGTCTTTAAGGTAGGCCATGGCTGCACTGAGGCCCCTGTGTGGTGGCCAGGCTGGAGACCAGCGGGCTTTTATGAAGAAAGGCACTGGTAGGGGCTGTCTGCTTTGCACCGTCTGCCAGACCTAAGAGCAGCCTCTCAGCTCCCTTTTGAGGACCCCCCCCCCCCGCTGCTATGCACAGGAAGGGGGCGGGTTGCCCGTTTCTGGACTTCCAGCTTGGTCAGGATGGACCTGGGGGCTCGCAGGACCTGAGTCCAGAGCAGGGTCAGGGCAGAGGCCTACCAGAGCTGCAGGCCCTGCTCAGCCACCCACCTCTAGCTTGTGCTGAGTGAAGGACACCCAGGCGTCACAGGGTCTGGTGTGTGTCTCTGCTCGCTGACCAGTAGGGGAGACTTCCTGTTGAGGGAGTTAACTTAACCCTCGAGGGTGTCCAGCCCTGACCTCTGGCTCTCCAGGGAGGCAGTTAACTGCGATCGGCTGAAGCCCCTTGTGCTCTGCACTTGTAACTGCTGTGTAAAGCAAACTCCCGATCAGCCAGGGTTTACTAGGTCCCCCCCACTTTATGCCAGGTCATCAGGTGGCACTAGGGCCCTCTGGGCTTGACAGCCAGCCCCAGTCCCTGCTGTCTTTTAGGGAGACACCTTGAAGCAAGGGGCTGGGGGAAGCCACAGATGGAGGGGTGGAGCAGGGCACAGGGTTGGGGGCCACACATTGATCGCCCTTGCGGGGGGCTGCTGTGCTGCGCTGAGCTGTGTGTGGCTGGTGTGCAGCCCTCTGACCAGAGGACTGCCGAGCCCCTGCGGTCGGTGCCCCTGCCCTCAGGCTTCTCCAGAGGGACGGGGTGACCCTGGACCGAGGAGGCCGGACACTCTAATTCTGATAAAGTAGAAAAGGCATTATTTACAAAGAACATACTAAAAACACACTAGAGTACTCAGCTCCCACCTCTCCCCCCGGCTGTGAGCTTCCTGTCAGTCCTCACTGGGGTCCAGGACTGAGGAAAGAGCCAATTCTGCTTGGGTGCTGCTTCCCACAGACAGGGGTGGGGGCTTCCAGGGCCTGCCCCCACCCCAGATGTCTCTGTCTGGGGGTGGCTGCTTATTTGTGGGCTCTGCCCTCTCCCAGCTGTCACACTTGCAGGGTCAGCCGAGCTGTTGTGCGGGTCTCCCCTGGGCCAGGCTCCTGCAGGGATGTTTGAAAGGCCCCCTGCCCTCCGTCTGTGTTCTGGCAGGGGCAGAGATCGGGGGACGTATTTCCAAGGGGCAAATGCAGAATGTTCTCAGGACAAAAGGTCTGGCTCTGGATTTTTGTTCCCGTTTCCTGGGTCTGTGGGTGAGAAGGGAACAAGTCAGAGGAGGAAACCTCATAGCCCAGAGCTGGTTTTGGGAGGTGAGGGGCAGGCCCCAAGGTCCCTGCTCAAAGTCTGGGTCAGTGGCTGTCCCTCTGGGTCAGGGGCTTCTTCCTGCTGGCAGCCCTGGCGTAAGCACACCAGGAAACCTCCTAGGGGCTCGTTCGGGCGGTCTCCTGAGATGGAGTGGAAGAGATCATGTCAAGGTCGGGGAGTCCTCTGCTCTACTTGCCACATCAGCTCCGATCCCCTTAATCCTCGAAGCTTACTTATTCTTTCCCTTTACATGACTCCAGACGTTGGAGTCTCCCATTCATGGATGGGCAGGTGGGCAGGGGTAGGAGTCCTGCAGCTGGTGCCTCCCCAGGGTGGTGTGGGGATCCTGTGCTCACCTTTCACAGCCTCTGAGCCCCGTGGAGGTCGTAGTCACTGTCAGAGGAGTTATCGGGCTGGGTGGAGACGCAGTGCAGGGCCCCTTCCAGAGCTGCGGGGGGAAAGGAGGCCAACTGCAGCCGGTCTCACCCACCAGGCTACAAGGACAGAGCCCTCAGAGCCCAGAGCCCCACGGGGTGTCAGGGATCAGAGGGGCTTTAGGAGCTGGTGACTTGACAGCCACGGATCTGTTTTGATCAAATCAGCCAAATGTTCACTAATGATGCTGAACTCCAGGCTCCCTGGGGCTTCATTGTTAGTGCCAGTCTGGGAGCATTCAATACAGGGCTCCCGTGGGCCTCTGGGTGGCTCTGTTCTGCCTCATTTGCCGTCTCGCCCACAACGCCCTGCAGAGACATGGGTCTGTGGGGTCACAGCAGTGCTGGGGTTAATGGTGTCCCAGTGCCTTGTCTCTAGTTGAATGGCCTCTCAAGGCCGTATTCCTTCCACACCCTGCTGTGAGTGCCCTCAGCAGGCAGTTCACCCCCCTCTGCCCAGGCGCCCTTCTCTTTGGGTGATCACATGACCCCTGCTCCAGCCCTGCCAGGCCTCCTCGGAGCACCGGATGTGCTTACCTGGATAAGCTGAGACTTGGGAGTTCCTGGGAGGCTGGCTGTACTCATTCTCCACGTGTGAGGCTGTGGGGTTCTCGACCTGGGACCGGCGGACCGTCGTCGCGTGATCGCGGTGGAAAGACACTGAGCGGAGAGACACAGGAGACACCGTCATTACGCGTGCTGCCTCTTCATCCTCCTTCCCAGCGGGGGCCCAGAGCTTTAATTTCTGCTCCCACTGTGTAATGGGGAGGGGGTGCTGCAAGGGCACCCACAGCTCCTCTAACACATCCCTCTTTTCCTTTCTCTTTGGACAGGTTCAGGCTAGCAGGGGTCAGACTTAGAGCAGCTTTGGGCTGGCCAGCAAGCTGATTGGCAGGTTGGGCCTTTGGTTGGTCTGTTAGTCAGTCATCAAGCATGTTTTAAGCAGGGAATTGGAACACAGAGATAGGGTGCATATACCCCCTGCCCTCCCAGAGCTGAGGGCCTTTATTTATAACGAAAGACGACAACACAGAGCCTTCCTGAAGGGTTTGGCTCTTGGCAAAGGGGGGAGGGATATGAAGCGGGCGAGAGGAAGAGAGCCATGGTTCCACCCAGGAGGGTGGCCCTGCAGGGTCTGCAAGGAGAGAAGATGAAGGCTGGGTGGGGCTTGGACTGGCTGCATCAGAATGTTTTACAACTGGCCTTTGAAGGTTGTTCATGACCAAGACATTGATGGAACTGGCTCGAACAACCCTTCTTCATGTGTCCCCACTTTGGGGATGAACCAGGCAAAAATGCCCCTTAAGGTTCTGATAAGTCCTGCAATGAAGAACCATGTCCAGCTTTGCTTCCTGTGTGACAGTGCAAATCTATTTGGTCACAGAGTCCTCTTTTCTGAGTGCCACCCGTTAACACTGGCCATCCCTCAGCCACACAGTGGAGATCAGAGCCCTCAGGCAGCCACTGGCTCCGTAGGTGGTCAGCAGGGAGCCTCAACTCTGCCTCCAAGGCTTCCTTCCTGAGCCTGGGAGACACTGGCCGGGCTGAGGGCAGACCCCGCCTCTAGGGACACTTACTGTTCTGGCTCATTCCTGTCGGGCCAATCCACTGGCGCTGCTTCTTCTGGCGGACTGGGCAACAGACGGGAAGGCACATCAGGGTGGAGGCAGGAGTAGGGAGTGGAAGGGGGTGGGGAGGAGGGGCAGGCACAGCTGTAGGGGTGACTGCTGCGCTCTGCCCCCTGGAACATTTGGGGGCCTTGGTTTTCCGACTTGCTGGGGAGGAAACTGCACCCATCTCTAGAGGTGACTGGTTCTCCAGAAGAAATGACTTCAGGACCAGAATCAAGATCTAGGAGGGTGGCAGGGACCCAGCCAACCCTGCCCACCTCTGGGCCTTCTCTTCTCAGCCCCTCTAATCACTTCCTTTTCCTCGAATCATGTTCTCCTGAGTTCTGCAAGATGAAGACAGCAACCTGCCATATTCACTAGGTGAGTAATCGCCCATTTTGTAGATGAGGAGACTGAGGCTCCCAGAGGAAGTGGCTTAATCATTGTCAGGTACAGCTGGTGGGTGGTGGCACCAGGCCTGCGACATGTGTCTCCTGAGATCAGAGGCTATGCCGATGACCCTCTGGGCCCATCACCGGCTAAAGAAGGCCACACCCTCCCTTTGGCCAGGAGTGGGTCTCAGCTGGGCCCAGGTGTGGGTGAATCAGCCGCTACACTTTCTGTTCCCAACTTTCTGTTTCTGGTACTTTGGGCAGAAGACGCTCAGTAGAGGGGAGAGGGGTGGGGCTGGGTGTCGAAGCAGAGGTGGGCCCCCCCTTATCTCCCCACACAGGGGCTTGAGAGGGAGGTGGTGGGGGCACCGGCACCTACATTTCTTCACCAGCTTCTTGTAGGCGAGGGGGCCGCACATGACCAGCAGCACCACCAGGAGCACGAGGGCCAGGATGATGCTTGCCACAGTGCCCGCGCCTGGGCCCGCCGGGTTCGGGTCCTTGCCTAGGGGAGGCAGAGGGCTCAGCTCAGTCCCACCCCGTCAACGCTGAATCTACCGGTTCAGAGGGGAGCTGCTGCCTGACTTCTCCCTGTGACTCCCCAGTACGTGTGGATGGCAGTTGTCCACGTGGCTGTCCCTCCACTGTCTCTGGAGCTACACATTCCTCCGTTCCATGTAGCACCTAACATTTGACCGTCCAGCTCTCACTTGCTGCTTTGGTAATCAATTACTGAGCTTCCTACTATGTGCCAGTTATAAGTGATCACTTTGCCGCTGTATATGGCACCAATACATGGTCGTACACCAATAGCCGGCTGTCCATCCCTCCATCTTTCTCTTTAATGTGTTACTCAGTTACCATTAAAGCAGCAATATTTTCCCCGTCCCTTGCTTTACTACTGTCCATCCTGGACGAGTAGAAGACAGAATGGCGTTCTATCCTTCACCAGCTGCCTAACCATGACGGCCAGTCCTCTCTTTATGGTTCGTGCTCATTGCTATCTGAGCACTCTTGCCTCCCTCCCCCCGTTTGCCATCTCTCCATCCTTTTCTGGGGGCCTGGGGCTCCCTGTCCTGCTCGCTGACCAGGCCTTAGAGGGAAAACCCAGAACAGCCCTTTGCCCACCATGGGCTGTGGCCAACTCACAGGTGACAAACGCCTTCCTGCAGTGGGTTATCTCCTGAAGCTGGTAGCACTGGGACAGCTTCTCCTGCTGACAGACGAGCCCCCGGGAGGTCCTGTCGCTGGCAGCCAGCACCTGGTAGGAGCTGACGCTGCCACACCGCTGCTCCTGGCACACCTCCTCCCACCGTGAGGAGGCCTTGGCAGGGGAGTTGTGGCACAGAGCCTCCCACTGCCTGCCTTGGCGCACCTCCACGTAGCCTGCACACGTGCCGCTGCCCCCTACCAGGCGGCTCTGCACCTTGGGCTGGAAATCTGGGGAGGAGAAACAGTGGGAGATGAGGTGGCAGGCTTGAAGGGAGCCTCCTCCACCCTGAGCCTGCACACCTGGCCAGTGAGACCTCATGCCACTGGCAGAGTGGCGACCACCTCGCAGGGGCTTCAGTGCCAGGTGAGATGACTTTCCTTTCTGTCCTTTCCTCTTTCCATCATTGTCTCCGCCACTTTCCCCCTTTTCTAGGCAGCTGCCAGCTGCTGTCCTAAGATGCCACAGCCTGGGCCCTTTGATCAGTGAAGAAGCTGGCAGGTGGTGAGGTCTATGGTGGCCACCAGCAGGGAGTGGCCCCTGCCCAGGTGGCGCTAAGGGAAGAGCAGTGGGAAGTGGGCTCCCCTTTCCTCTTAGAAACATCCTCTCATTCTCCTGCTGCTCCTTGGGAGGCAGGAGGGCTTTTCAGGAAGGGAAACTGAGGCCCAGGGATGGGAACTCCCTCCTGCTCCAAGTCCTGGCAGTTCACAGGGAGGACAGAAGCCAGAAATACTGCTGCCCAGGCCCTGCTGGTCAGTGTAGAGGGAGCTGGGATCTTACCAGCTTTGGCCAGTTTCCATAGCAACATCCACCTTCAAAGGCCTAGTGAATCTATTTAGAATAAATGTCAAAGGCCAGCTCCCTGGGTGTGGTTTGCAGGTTGCATCCTGCAGGAGGGCTGGGTGGGGCTGAGACCCAGCCTTGCTCCCCTCTTTGGGCCAAGAAACCCTGGGGGTCAGCTTCTGCCTGGAGGGGGCAGTGTTGACTAATTCACACCAGACACCCAGTAAGTGGGGGCCGCCCCACCGCAGGAGAGCCCCATGGTCTGTCGCAATGCTTCCTGGCTTTGTGCACATGCATCCCTGGACCTGGCTGAAACGCAGGCCCTGATCCAGTAGGTTGGGGGTGGGCCCGAGAATCTGCATTTCTAACCAGCCCCCGGTGACATTCACGCTGCTAGTCCTGGACCACCCTATGAGTAGCTGAGGCTTAGATAACAGGCTCTGGCCTGACCCTGCTCGAGTGGAAATCAGCCAGTGCCCTGCGACAGCGATTTTCAACCGGGGTGCCGCGAGAATGTTGAACACACGCGACACCTGACTGTGTAGTCAGGGGCACTGATCTCTTTTCCCTTAGGCTGTCAAATAAAAAAATGACAATAGCCACCACAACAATAGCCATCTGGTGTAAATGAATCAAAATTATACCTTTTTTTTTTTGGTCAGATTGGCAAAAAATATATTTTTTTGGTGTGCTGCAGAATTTGAGTAATTAGTTTCTGTGTGCCAGGAGACGAAAAAGGTTGAAAATTGCTGACCTGGGCAAGAAATATCACCTCTTTGAGCCTAGCGTGCTCATGCGTAAAGCGGGGATAGTAGTAGCTCCCACCTCCGAAGCTGCTGTGAACACGGAGGAATGCCCTGGCCCGCCGAGGGAGAACCTCTTACAGTTTGGCTCCGCCAGAACCCTCCCTCGGAGAGAAGCCCATCCCTCCAGGCAGGCAATGACTTTCTTCCTGGTTTTGACCTGGAGTGTCTTTCCCCTCGGGTTCCTCACTGATCCTGGTTTCAGGGTCCCATAGACCAGACTCCTCGCCACCTCCCCTCAACCACATCGGCATTGCCAGTCCCTTCTACTTGCTGCTCTGCCACTGGGCAGCCTGTGCGGCAGGCCCCTGGGGACCTGCTCTGGCCTCCCGGCCTGCTGTGCTTGGGGACCTCCCACCTCTCACCCTCTGCAACCTCGCTGTCTGGGTGTTTATAAACCTGCTTCCTGCAAGGCTGGTCCTGCCATGTGCCCTATCCTGCTCTGGTCCCTGGCACAAGCCATGCTTCCCACCTGCCTCCTCTCCTCTGCTCTGCTGTGCCCCCTCCTCCTTCCAAACCCACTGAGCAGACCTCGCCTCCCCGAGTGGCGTTTGGGGCATGTGGACTTGTTTGAGTTACTTTGCAGAGATTCCCAAGGCATCTGGTGTGATTGCAGCCTCCCCATCCCACCCTGCCTACTACCGCTGAGAGGCCAACCAGCAGCCCCCTGCCTCCCTCGTGTTCTCCATAGTGGCCTGAACCTTGTGCTGCACACAGGGGTTTTGGAGAACAGGTGGTGACTGACCTTCTGGGGATGCCCATGGGTCTGGCCCAGTCTCACTCACCAGAACAGATGAGAGCAAGCACTCGGCCATCCTTCTGGGGCTGGACTTTTCTGAAACACTGCTCCAGAGAGGTACAGTTGGTGTTCTGGATCTCCCACCGAATTGGCAAGGGCTCAATCTCCCCTGGGGCTTGCGTCCTGGCTGCCTTGGCCCCTGGCAGGCGCTTCAGGAAAGAGCCACACTGGAGGGCCCCACAGATGAGGTCCCCCAGGTCCTTGGGCCTCTCCTGGTTCTCGGGCCCATCCTGGTCCTCATAGCTGATGGTGCCACCCAGGCCGCCCCTGTAGAATTCCACCACGCCTGCACACCGAAGGCCCTCGGGTCCTGGCACCAGCTGCAGCCTGGGAGGCGCTGGGGAGACAGAGGGAGAGGTACACATCTGAGCACTGACAGCCGGCAGGGGGGCCCTCCTTGCTCCTGGATGTTGGCTCCAACACACAGACATGTGAATGACCCGCCGATGGACCTGGGAAGTGGTGAGGTCCCGACTGCTGCATGGGGCGTAATGTCACTAACACTTTTCGTGTTTGCCCAAAATTCAAATGTAACTGGGCATCCTGTGTTTCTAATCACTGCATTGGACACCCTCTCCCAGGGGCCTCAGAATCCTCTTACCTGTGGGCTCTGGCGTGGTGGGCGGCGGCCTTGTGGTAGGAGGGCTCGTCTTCTGTGGCTCTGCAACGAGACATTCTGGTGAGGGGGCAGAAAGAGTGGGGAGGAAGGAAGCGTGGGGGCGCGGGGAGGGCCGAGGGCAGCCCTGGAACTGAGGGCAGTTCCAGAAGGACCTGGAACTCATGATGTGAGTGCCACTTGCTCCACACATTGTCTCTAAGCCTCCTGTGAGGTGGGCGGCACCAGCCCATTTTACAGTTGGGAAAATGGAGGTTAAGAGGAGACAGTGAAGTTAGCAGGTCCTTGACCTTTTTCATCTTACCAGACAGGTGCCAGCACCCCTCAGCCTTCTCCCTCCAGTTCCCCACCAGTGAGTGTTGGCGGGGGTCACTGTCAATCTGGGACCCTCTTCCACTTGCCTGCTCAGGCCCCACATTCCAGGCCCTGGGCAGCCTCCTCTGGGCCGGTGTCCAGGCTGAGGGTACCCACCTGAGCAGATCAGGCTCAGAGGGGCCCTCTGGTTTGCCGTACTAGAGTTGCAGCTGGAGAAGGACCCCAGCTGTCCGTGGCAGGTGATCTGATTCTGGGGCCTGTTGAAGGAAGGGATGTGGGCCAGGACCAGGGCGTCTCCGCAGTTCAGCTTCTGGCAGAGATTGGAGACCTGCTTGGGGTCCTCCCAGTGGTCCGGGCTCTGGCCCCAGCTCTGGCTGTCCACCGTGTGCCACTTGCTGTCAAATTGGATCTCGAGCTGGCCCTGGCACCGAGAGCGGGAGCCTTGAAGTCTCAGCCGGAATGCTAGAGGTCAGAGAGGAGGGGAGGGTCAGGCTGGGAAGGGCTCCTCACTGTCTGCCTGCCCCCAGGTCTCCGCCTGGGCCCCCACCCCCAACCAGGCTCCCTTCTGTCGTGCTCCTGTGACTCATCCTTTGGGGAACTGCAGGGACTTCCCAGAATCTCAGCCTGGGGCCTCTCCTGACCCAGGCAGCCCCCGGAAGCCTCCTGGAGCTGGGCCAGGAGGATAGGGCGCAGACCTGAGAGTCAAGGGAAACTTGGAACAGTGGGCGAGGAGCCCTCGCCACCCACAGTGCAGCAGAATCACCCCACACTCCTGGGAAGTCTGTCTCCGTAGATCTGAGACAGGCCTGGTGCCTGTTTCTTTTTCTCTAACTTTTAAAATCAACTTTATCAAGGTGCCATTTGCACACAGTGAAATGCACTTGTTTTAAGAGCACTTGTTCAACGGGACTGGACACACGGCACGCGTCTGTGACACCACCACACTCTCGATATAGAACCTTCCCATCACCCGGAAAGTCCCCTGAATCCCGCCCCAGGCAACCACCGATCTGCTTTCTGTCACTAAAGATTACTTTCACCTGTTCTAAAATGTCACGTAAGTGACATCGTTCAGCAGATGTGGCGTTTGTCGTTTTTTCCAGTCTGGCTCCTTCCCCTCAGGGCTGGCGATTTCCCCTGTTGCTGCCTGGCTCTGCGTCCACCCTTTTCGGTGGCTGACTACGCTTCCTGTGTGGACATGCCGCGATTCGTGTGTGCGTTCGCCATTTGGGTTGTTTCCAGGTTTGGGCGTCTATGCACACTCAGGTACCTATCTTTGTCTTTTTGTGGGCGCTTGTCCCCATTCCTCCTGGGAGAATACCTAGAAGCGGAATTGCCAGGTCATAGGTAGGAACATAGCTTTTGTGATTTGCTCAAGCTCCGTGAAGGAAAAAATAAGAACATATGTTTGCATTTGCATAAAGCGATTCTGGAAAGATAGGCCAGAAGTGAATGAACGTGGTTATCGCTTGGGGTGTTTAGGATGGGGGAAGACTGGACAGATGGGGTGCTTTATGGCCATGGAGGGTGCAGGTGGGCATGTTAATGTGTGCGTATGTGTGTGTGTGCGGGGGGACTCTCTCTCCCTATCTCTGTCTCTTTGGTAGGGGTTCGCCCTGGTGGAGGTGCTGATTTCTTAACTGGCAGGACCCCTTGCAGCCTGATAGAATCACAACCCTGCTTCCCCACCTCTGCCATCAGGCCTCCCGTAGCTCTTCCTCACCTGAGTCGTAGTCTCTGGGCCTTCCGAGGCAGGAAGTGACTGCGGAAAGGAGACAGCAAGGTCAGGAAGTGAGTCTCCCTCCCGCTCCCACTCCCTTCGCCCACAGGCTGAGTGATGGCCTTCTCTGCCCGCCCCCACGATCATGGCGTCCAGGTGCAGGGCTTTGCATGCTGCCGTTGTTCCCCCGGCTGGGTCATGAAGCCAGTTTAGTGGGCTGCAACCATGATCTTTTGTCCCGGTTTTGAAACTTGACTTTTTACAAGAACAGGCAACATGGTGGGCTTTCCTTTGGTGCGCAGTGCTGCGGCTGTTAGTGCAGACGAGGGTCAGGGTAGTCGCTGTCACAATCAGGGCACACAATGGTCCCGCCGCCCCAGATCCCCTCCTGCCATCCCTTTGCATTGACGAGCGGTATCACAAGCATCCATTTTTTAAAAAATGAGATGGACTAGAAGAGAAGATGTCAGAAGGCACTGTGCTTTGTGAGGGTAAGGATCACTTTCTGTGCCTCAGTTTGCAAAGTAAGAATATCCTGTCTTGTTGCTTTCAGTCAGAAAAGTTTGCACGCTTGCCCTGGCTGGTGTGGCTCAGAGCACCAGCCTGTGAACCGAAAGGTCGCTGGTTCGATTCCCAGTCAGGGCACATGCCTGGGTTGCCGGCCAGGTCCCCATTGGGGGCATGCGAGAGGCACCTGATCGATGTTTCTTTCACACATCTATGTATCTCTACCTCTCTTTCTCCCTCCCTTCCCCTTTAAAAATAAAAATAAGTGGAATCTTTTTTAAAAAATTTGCACTCCACAGTTCTAGGGAACAAGGAAATGAGCCAGGGAGGGACTCCAAGACCAGGTTGCTCCTCTGTAGTGTTCCCAAGGTGGGACAAGAACGACAGCAATTTGTCTTTCATGGCTCCAGTTCCAGGGCAGGACGTCGAAGCTCAGATTGGATTGGATGGGACTTGGCCATGGTGGCACAGCCAGTTGGAAGGGGAGCCAAGACCACGGCCCCAGAGAGCCTGGCACAGCTCCTGCCTGGGCTCAGCCAGTAGGAATGTGGGCCACTTGGGAAGTTCCACCTCCTCCCAGCCCCACTGTGGGAAGAGGGGGGTCTCCCAGCAGAGCAGCCTGAGATTAGCTGACCTGTGGCTGGGCTGCGGGTTGATTGGGCGGTGTTGGGGTGGGGTGGCATGCCTGTGTGTCCTCAGAGCCCGCCCTCTGTGTTCGCCACCCAGCATTATCACTCACGGAACAGGTGTGTTGACTGCACCTGCCTGACCCCTGGACTGACCTGCCCATTGGGATCTGAGGCCAACATGGACTGGGTCACAGAGACGATGTTACGTAGTAAACGGCTGTGTTTAAGTTGTCTTTGAGAAATTGTTGCTGGGTGTTAAAACAAATAGGGTTTTTTTTAAAGCCTGTGCTTGCCTGAGTGTTCTGAACTCGTGGTAGAATTTCGAGGGGAGACTTGCAGCTCACCCTCTCCCCCCAACCGAGATTCCTTGCAGTGAAGTCGCCCTGGCCCTGTGATGCTCGTCCATCTCGGTGAGAGCCTTTCCTGGTTGCTTGGGAGTCCTGGGCCTCAGGAGGGGAAGGTACTTCTCATGCAGGGGGACTGTCAGGCCCAGGGCAGTGGCCGGAGCTCGGGCCCAGGAAGGGAGGGTGTTGGCCAGCTGTCAATCACCTGATTTGCTGCAGTGGGCCGGAGGACATGGTAGAGATGTCCACGCCTAGGAGGTGACAGAGGAGGCAGGAGGCCCTTGCTCTTGCCATCACTCTCACCCCTGACCTGTCACTCCCACCTCTCTCTGGTTCCAGCTCCCCACTGTGAATGGGGCTGTTCACCTTTAGGGAGTCATTTCTTTGGCTAAGCCATGAGGGCTGAGGCAGCTTTGCAGGGGGACACTTAGGGGGAAAGGGGATGCAAAGGTCCACCCTTAGGTGCTGTGCAGGTTTTCAGGCACTAATCCCTTTCTCTGGGTGAGGGCACAGACCTGCCACCCCCTGCCTGTGGGCCCTGGGGGCAAGTCCCTCAGCCCCCGAGTCTCCCTTTTCTTATCCACAGCATGGGGACAAGGAAGGGGCAGCTGTATAGTGACAAGGGGACGTGATCAATGTGAGGGACTTAGCCCGGTGCCTTCCCAGCCCCGTTCAGTGATCAGAGCTGGGGCTACTGGCCGAGGTGCTGGCAGGGCCTAGGATGCGTGTGGGGACCAAGGGACCTATGGAGGAGTCCCTGTCCGGGACCCTGGGAGAGCCAGGTCCCAGGGCCCACACTTGCCTTTCTCACCTGGGACCCTTGCATTCTCAAAGTCACCTCGGTCAACATTCATGATTAACAGCAGCTACCATTATTGAGCACCTGCTGTATACTTGGCCCTCAGGGTCGTTCCTTATGGATGTCATTATTAATGTCCCACACGGCCTCACAATGTGAGTTGAATATGTTTGCGGAAGACATTTGGGAGAGCGTAAGTGCCCCCTCCAGGGCGACACTACCAGCAGCTGGCAGGGCCTGGGTCTGAACCATAAGCTTGCCTCCTAAACCCATGCCCTCTACTCTCTGCGCCCCCATTGTGCCTCCCAAGTGCCAAGTTGGGGGTGCAGAGATGAACATGACCCAGACCTTGACCCTGAGGAGCTTGAGCCCCCGGGCCCGGAAACCCCTGGGCCTGACCGTCATGGCAGGTCTCACACAGAGCAGCCCAGGCCCTGCCGGGAAAGACGGAACAAGCTAGACAACCAAGGAAAATTCTAAAACAGAAAAGGCCCTGTTGAGAAAAGGCATCCAGGCATCCTAGGGCTTTGGCTCCCTCTGGGTGTCCGTCTGTCCTCAGCTGAGTAGCATTTCCTGTCTGTCCCTCCAGCAGCGTCCTCATCACTTACAGCTTGCCCCCTTTCCTGGCGTTTTCTACGTGAGCTCTCTCAGACCTCGTCACAGCCCCACGGAGCTGGGACTGCTGCTCTCATCTCCACTTGATAGATGAGGAGACGGAGAGCGAGGAACTGGCCCGAACGGCTGGTGGTGCCGGGGTCAGAACTCTCGGCCAGGCCTCCCGGAGCCGGAGTTGCGCTTTCGACCACTGGGCTGGGCTGCTGCCCTTTCCGTCGGAGTGAGGGCCATGGGAGCCGGCCTGGTGCTTCACCAGTTCCTGCGCATTCCTGGTGTGCGGACCCCACGAGAGAGAGGGCGTGAGCCTGCGATTCATGCCACAAGACATGCCTGTGAGACGTGCCACGGGGAGCACTTTCCCACACACTTGCTGTGTGCTCTTGGCAAGTCACTCCACCTCTCTGGGCTCTGTTCCCTTGTCTATAAAACGAGGACGTTAGATTCCACGATCCCTCACCCTCTTCTCGGTTCAGAGATGGATGGTGGGATGCATGCCTGACTTGGAGCATCCTGGGTGCTTTATTCTTTCATTCTGTCCAGGAAGATGTTCAGGTTTTGATTGTCCACAGCTGATTTTAGCTGCTTTGCACAGGAGTCAGACTAACATGCTCCTTCCCCTGAACCTGGTAGATACGCTCAGGGTTCTCTGACGCCTTTCCTGCCAGGACGTGCCCCACCGGCTCCCGCCTGCAGCCTGAGGTCTGAGGCTCTGCTGTGGCAGAATCTGCAGACAGAAGCCTGGAGACCCTTGCGACCATGGGGAACTTGGGGCACAGAAGCATTGTGCCATTTCCTAACCTGCCATCCACAGCAACACCCCAGCCACTGGAGCTGGGAACAAGAATTCTCAAAAGGCCCCTTCCTTCCCTGGCCAACCTCCCCTGGAAACCCAGAAATTTAGGACTTAGACTGACTATGTCTAGGCAAAGCTCAGGACCAGAAAGCCAGAGTTAGAAGGCCACCTAAAGCCCTGGCTGGTGTAGCTCAGTGGATTGAGCATAGACTGTGAACCCAAGGGCCGCTGGTTTGATTCCCAGTCAGGACACATGCCTGGGGTACAGGCCAGGTCCCCAGTATGGGGTGTGTGAGGGGCAACCACATAGTGATGTTTCTCTCCCTCTCTTTCTCCTTCTCTTCCCCTCTCTCGGAAAATGAGTAAATAACGTCTTTTAAAGAAAAGAAGGCCTCCTAACTCCCTCTGAGCCCCTTTCTCATTTCTGCATTTGCAGAGATTTAATCATTTTGACCCTGGTTGCTCTGACAGGTCTCAGTGAGGGGTAGATGAATTCCTGAAAGCAGCTCTGAGACTGTATGTATATATATATATATATATACACACATATACATATACATACACACACACACACACACACACACACACACATGTATACACACACACACACACACATACACACACACACACACACACACACACATATATATACACATACACACACACACACACATCTCACACACATACATCCTCATTCCCTACCTAACCCTCTCCTCTTGGCTCCCTGCAGGCTGCATCGGGCCCTGGATGAGTTTTATTGGCTTTGCAC